>JAQGAE010000530.1:0-34468 GCA_034696685.1 Julus scandinavius | reverse complement strand
CGGTTTTATGGTCGAAAAAACAAGGTCCATTTTACGTAATAAAAAAAAATCCACCAATGAATTTCGGAATGCAACATGGGGCGGGTAAACACGTGCTGAACACGTCCCCCAAAGTGATCCAAAATAAATGCATTTCATGTAAATTGATGGGTGCGGACACCTTCAAAGGTCACTAGATTATAAAATGTGCGGGCAAATTAAGACAGGCACCCCCTTATAACGAAATTTCCGAAAATGTCCAAAGTATAAAAAAAAAGTAAAAAAGTTAAGCATGAGCAGCCTCTGTGGTCATGCAAGATTCCGCCCTAATAAAACAATGAAAATTACCTTATTTTCGATTGGTGGTAATAGCGCTCGTTGGTGTAATACCTATATGAACTCACCACGTGGACGGTAATACAAGTCTATCGGGTCAGGAAAACCAATTCCCAGCCTTTAAAGCACACAGGCGACTGCCTTTCAACGAATTAGATACAAGAGTGAGCACAAGATGGCGCTGGCATCTAACCCTTTGACACCTCGCCAGTCAGGCTCAAAAATAAGCGCGAAGGCAGGGCCGAGACCGACACCCCCTTCAACATGGATGGAAGGTAACGTATTAAAACGCATTTTATTAGTTATTAAAAAAAGATAACGTATATTTATTGAAATTACCGAGAAAATCACCCGTTTTTACGGCACTGTCAAGGAGCATTAATTGGGCTTTATTAGCTGACGGACAACAGACATTGGTGAAAGACCTATAAACTGGGCACGTGCACCTTTTGGTCCAATGGCACGGGGTCCTTAGCTGTTTCGGGTTATGGGAACTCATTAAGCATAAAATCGGGTTCATTTTCGTACCTGTTTATGCATAAGGCATTAAACTTAATTTGAAATTCTATTTTTTAGATAAAACGCTAATCTAACTTTACGAAATTGGTGGCTGCATGCTAAACTTCTTCTTTTTTTGTTCATTTAGGGGAAATGCTAATAAGGCGTAATAATGGTAATTAACTTTATACAAATTATATTCATAAAGATGCGAACGTTATTATAGCTCAGAAACGTGCTGTTTTTCAATCCTGTGGATTAACTTCCGTCATGCATTAATTAGGAGTAGGTTTTACAAAGAAAAGTATATCAAATTTCTCTGGGAAATTATGTTATAAATATTTCTTTTACATTGTTCCTAAAATTTGTTAAGCTACAGGTATGTATTTTTAAGTATGATCGTATACTTATAACCATGTTACGCAAATGATAGGTCAATACAAAGATTTCGTTCCGTGTATGAAATTTTCGTTTCCAAAGAATTTGTTAAAATAACATTGAACAATGTTTTCAACTAAATTTAGAAATTTATCTCACTTTAAATTTCTAATCGTTGTAAAGTAAAATTTCTGGAAAATTGGAAGTGAAAATTTGATATAGCACGCATTCTAATGACTGTATTATTTCACTACACTTAAACATGGGATCTGGTTTGCTTTAATTCATGACAAATTGCAGCATTCATATTTTCTTCCATGTGAAATAGTCGAATGTTTATTAAAGTTCAATATTGATATCTATAATTCAATACAAATTAAAAGTATAAATAAAAACCCAAGTCGTATCTTAAAAGCATAATACAGTTATGTTTTAATTAGGGAAGGCCATGCCGAAATACCTTCATTTGATCATATATAATGTATTGTTCTGTAGCACTGACATGATCAGTATCACTATATTAAATTATTTTAAAAATCAATATATTTTTGAAAAATGAATATACTGTATGTATGCATGGCTAGAGAATTTCCATTCATGTACTGTGCACATTGTAACGATATAAATCTCAGATTTGGAACTACAGTAGCTTTACTGTACAAAATTAAATACATTTCTTTTCCATATTGGTATAATTGATAGTCTTAAAACGATCATGAGGCAAGACCACGCTTGACATATCATGGTTATCATGTATAGAAACGTATAGTATTTATCATATGAAATTCATATATACTCGTTGCATATTCAAAGATAATATATAGTATTTCACTGGCAAAGGGCAAAATCACACATTAAAAGGTGACCTCATAAGGACACATTAATAAAAGTTTGAACGAATTAACATAAGGGTTTGAAAGTCCATTGCCTTAAAAATTCTCGTATATTGAATCATCTTTAAGATCTGATAGTTAGCTTCGATAAGCAAGCATTATACCAAACTATACTAAACAACAGTTATTCTTAAAAACTTGAGACTCTCGCATCGGAAATTGCTGTATTTAGTTTTGCTCTTAGTTATAAATAACAGAAAACGTAGAATTGTTTGGGTTTTTCAGTTGCGCTGAATTTGAATAGGAAAATTACTGAATATAGCTTAATTTAGCAGTTTATCATCATTTCTAAATGCTTAATTGCTTATCAACATTTACCATAATATGTGCTTAATCATTTACAATCGACTGAAAGTACTGTATTATAAAGTTTGACGAGTAGTCAAATGTTATTTCAAGCTATATGAATTGTAATTAACGATGTGTTCAAAATATGTTTTATACAACGACAAGCTTTATAAATGCATTGTAAATTTAAAAGCAAAATTTTTGAAATACTATTTTATAGAGCAGCATGCAGGCATGTGCAGAATTATAGTTAAATTAGATCAAATTATACCCCATTGAACAAATATCTAAACCAATTTTGAGCACGTAAGATATATAAAGACAAAGAAGAAAAGGATTAAAATAAAGGCAAAAATAATTTAAATGATTATAAAGTCATCAGATATACATCTTGCAAAATGAAAATTTGCTTGTCCGCATAAAGATTCAAATTATGCGCATGTAAATATACTATATTAAATTGTATAATTCAAGTAAACTGCTGCTTGCACAAATGATAAGACCTCATGGTACGAACAAAATTTAAACCATAAATGATAACAAGGGAGAGTTTGTAAAACAATGCTTTAAGTACATTGTACATATATGGGTTCTAACTGCGTGCATGCAGATATCATCACAGCTATACTAAACACGTTTATTAAAATCACAAAGGGGGTCGTTCATTAAGAACAACCACGAATTAACGTATCTGCAATGCGATGGCGGACTCTGCAGGCAGCTTGGGCTGTCACGCATTTCCTGGCTTAGACCCCCATTTATTCCAAGAAAACCCATAGCACATTTCCTACTTAATAAAGCATCATGAAAGGGATCAAGTCGACAACCAACATTAGCTTTTTGATCGGACAATTTCATATTTCCACTGTAATTATCGTAGATTTATCGCCAAAGGATGATGCGATCAATTTTCACCCAAGTAAATTAATAAATGGGATAATATTTTTAATATTTAAAACTTGAATGGTTTTTTAAAATCTGTACTCAATCAATGAATGATTGAGTACAGATTTGTTAAAAAATTGCCTCCATACAAGCCCTTACAAATTCAAAGGAATATATAGCATTGTCGTTTAAAGGCAACTTAAGATTAAACAGACCATAAATTAAATTTATCCCTATAAATGCCTATAATTAAATCGGGAAGCTAAAGACAACAATCACTGGTTTACCATGCACATTTAAAACATAATGGTGTGTTTATTTCACCTCACAATTCTAAGTCGTATACGTTTATGTCGTACTCGTATAGGGTTATTTTTAATAATATTTTAGTCTGCAGCGTTTGCGTATTATTATTTTAATTGAACAAGTTATAATACTCATAATTGTAGATATTCTAACGTCACTAACATTTATTTTCATTTTATTTCAGGGCTTCTTAAGGATTGCCAAAAGATACATCTATATTGTATCTAAAGACAACACGTATTTTAATTTTAAAATCTTTTCACAATTTGTAAATACATTCTTTCAAATCTAATAATAAAATTAATTACGAATAAATAATTGCAAAATCATGTTATTGTTTCATCCGATTGTGTCATAGAAAATTTAAATGTACATTTTCGCAAAATAAACCTATAGGTATAAATCACTGAATTTTCAGCTAAAATATGGTGAACGGTTATAACAACGAGGGACGTGTCTCAAACGTGTTCAACTAAAAAACCATGCAGGTTTGGTATTTCTATATTAATTTCGTAATTACCATCCTTACAAACATTAATATGCCGGATGCATTTAAAAAGCCACTTTTGAGATTGTTTTAAAATGGCAGAACTAATTTTCCTTTATTCATCAAAATCTTTAAATTAAGTGGTCTGGAGATAGCTCTAAAACTATCTTAGAATCTATATGTCGAAAATAAAAATACACGAACCCAACTATGCAAGTTATGGGTGGGAGGATAAAAAGGAGAAATAGTGAACAAGTCCGTGACTTTTGAATTCTTGGAATGAACATATATATCCCAGAATGATGGAGCTGTTTTCGTTATATACCAATCAATTTTATTTACGTCTGTGGGTCCTTGCTCCTTCCTATTCAGACCTTGTAAAACATTACTCACATGTTATCTTATTTTGTTGTGAAAAAGTGCGGCTCATGTACGAAAGTCAAAAGCAAAATGAATAAAACTAGTTTGGAGATTGTATACGATGAAAAATCCATAATCCGAAGTAAATACACGAATATACGAACTCAACATCGTTAAACTAATTATAAATGCTGCACATGGCATTTCATTAAAATATAAAGCAAACTATATATCTTACTTGATACATTAGTAATCTTTAAGTTCAAGATTCATTAGCATAACAAGTATATTTCTTTTATACAGCGACGAAACTGGTCTCGTATAATTGAAATATAAAAATTAAGTTCAAATAGTTTAAATAAGACTATAGTTAAAACTTTACAAATTAAATATTTCAGTTGATATGATACAATGTTGCCGACAAGTATTGTTTTATGTCACAGAAGCGTACATTTTTAAAATAACTAGACAAGTTTAGGTTATTATACTTTTGAGCCAAGTTCAATTTTTGTAACACTTTATATAGTGTTTAAAAATCCATCGAAAAATCCTTTATTTAGTATAAATCGATAGTTAATTTAAAAACATTTCAGATAATATATACAATTATTTATTAAAAATAATTGGCGTGGAATAAAGGTGATAATTAGAAATTGCAAGCATGGAACCATTCAATTTATCTAAACCTGAATATATTTTTTTAAGGCGCATAATTATCTATTGACAAAATTCACAATGCTCTTAGCGAATAAAAACTTGTAAAACTGAAACCAAAGCTTACATTTAAAATCAGACTATATATTTGACAAATATAATATGACACGTATCCCAATACTAAATTAGTTATAAAATCAAGGCCGATAATAACTAATTGCAACGACAAAGTTTGATAAAGAAAAGTTGAAAACAGCCTCATTTATATATAATTGAAATGTGAAAGCCCCTGAGTTATAAATGAAAATAATGAGGGAATATACACACCTTAACAGTAAGAATCATTCCGTATTAAATCATATTCCTCTCAATACATTCCATGTACTGAATGTCCAATTTCTGATATGCCCATATATAAAGAATGACAAAATACACAATGGTGGCAACCTGTTCAAGAGGCTCATTTCAAAGTATCAATGTTTTTACATTCCGTTCTATTTTTGGTAGACTTATCTCCAGATGTTCTTAATTATGAACGGTCTGATTTCTGAAAGCCACAACTTAAATGTGGGTCTTTGTTCCTCTTATTTTCAATTAGTTACCCATCTGATTTTCTGACTTCTTCACACGACCTTTTAACTTTCGGGGCCTGGGTTCATTTGTCATGGGCATATGGAGTGAAATTGACCACACTAAAATGTCTTTAAATCATTTCACCCAGAAATATTAAATTCAAATATTGATTTTTTCTGAGGGCCCCATGCGGCACTTGTCCATATGCCGCCATGTTAAACAGTAGGTGTATATTTAATCATAGTAACTTTATGATTAGTCATTGTTCTAACAAAAAATAATCACAGTTCAAAATTGTAAACGTTAGTTACGAAATAAGTTAATTGTAAGCTTTAAATTCCTTTGACTTTTATTCTACACTTTTATAGTAAATGAATGTTGCACGATTTTCATATCGTATATTTCACCAATAATTATATCACAAAAGTTCTAGGTAGATCACGTAAAACATAACGTCAATCCGTGTCGGCATTTTTTTCTGTAAATTATACCTCTAACAGGTAACCTTGCAACGGTTTAGCAAAATCCTAACCATACTGTATAATTAACGCGCGTTACTATATAGTTGGGGTTAGTTTTTTCAGAAGTTTGTTCAGTGTAGCAGGGCGCCAACTAGCGAGTAAAATGTGTTTTCCTGCATTTGGGTCAAGGTCCATGAAGTGGTCACTACTTTGAAAAAAGAACCCCAATATACAGTCTTCCTTCTTGAAAAACGTACTATCAAGTTGCACAAATTGATGCATCTTGCTATCTCTTATACAGTTATACGGAAAAAAACCACTATTCCGAACATTGTTTTTAGAATTTATACCATAAGTACATTATTTTATATAAAGCTTGCAAAATTATTTGTAGCAAATTAAGATTTAAAACTAACGTTTATAAATTTAAGAATTGCAAACGTGGAATTTTAAACATATGTTAAACCTTGTAACTAATTGCAACTTAATTACATGATTAAATTCAGAAATATATTGATAACACATATATAACATATGTTATTAAAATTGGTCAAGTTGAATTTAAAACAAATCTCACTTAATCTAAAACTCACTTTTTTAAATTCAAAAGTTCGTTGCTATAAAAGAAAATTCTATCCACAAACGCCCGGAAGTGACGTCATAAATCGTGACCCACACTTTCAATTTGCAATATTGTTTTTTTAATGAAATTTGTTCATTTGATCACATGCAAAATAAACATGATGGTTAGCTTTTTCAGCTAATAAAATTTAGAAATCAATCGATAAATTGTAAGCAACCTTTCAAAAGGAAATTTCATACTATTAATTATAAGATGCAAGCAACTGATTTGTTAATTTTGTCTTTCCAGTGTAACTTAATGCGTGTTACCGAAATAAATAAATAAAACAAAAACAAAAAATAAATAATAAAAACCTGACAAAATCGTGCTGAAGTCATTTTCCTTTTTATATACCTAGTTTATATTTTAAAAATAACTTTTTAGAGCTTGAAAAGGTATAAAAAATATCCACACCTTATGCTTCTCACATAAACCTATCATCATTTTTTGATCAAAGATTTCATCCTAGAGATCCTCAAGAAAGCCATACGTCTACACACTTTTGTTCATACGTCGTCATACGGGCAATATGCGCATGCGTGGACAGTAATCATCTAAAGAATTTCGGATAATTGTGAGACCAAACAAAGGTTGTTTTCATCGCACAGCTCATGCCACAAATGCTACCCCTGTAAACGAACTTCTCAAAAACATCCAATACTTTTTTTTTCTTTCAAAAAGCAAAGTTAATTTCTGTTTTTACAACGTATCGGATATTAAATGGGCTAACTAGGACTCCGTAAACTATCATTAATGCTATAAAACCTTAATCACGAGCCGAACTTGATTAGGCCTTTACATTAAAACTCATCGACGAGGACATCTTCATTTGTAACAAGCAAAACATTTGATTATACGTTGCACTATGAAAGATTTAATTGCGAAACACATGCAGGGTGGCAGAAAAAAAAAATATGCCAACATTGATGTGCTAAAACACTTTGTTGCATTCATACGCCATTAACAATGGAATTAATGGTTGACAATTGTATGTTGTAAACGAAACAGGTTGTGATCACATCATACATCTGTAAGCTGAGAACCATGTACAAACGCTGAAATTGCAAAACAGGATATTTGCTAGTGTATGAGACGACTGAACATCCCGTTTTCATAAATCAAGAAAAAAACTACATTTGAAATTGTTCATTAATGGAATGGTGATCTTGCTTACTATATATTCAGCTCATTGGGAAAATTCAATAAAGGGGGAATTTAAGGGGGCATCTTGTGATTATGCTTACACGCGTGCAAAACATGGACATTATGAGAGGTTGTTGTGCCCACAATGACCAGGCTGTTATTACAAATCCCTTTTCCTATATAGGTACTAACATAAGCAACAAAAAATAATTCGGTAGTCTTGTATACAGAAAAATGGTAAATGAATGTTTTATTTGCATGAGTTCGGATATTCGTGCAACTAACATTTTAGGACTAACAAATGTCACTTAAATTAATCCGAATTAATGATTTAAGGGCACTTGATAATAACGTAATTTTTTACTTTTGGAGCATCACCTTTCTTTGACAATTTTTTCAGACAGTTATTTTGAAAGAACCACAAAGTTTAATGTATATACTGGATTTTAAGCTACTTTATAAAAGAGGAATTATGAAGAATGGATACTTAATTAGGATTTTTTATTATAATTAATGAATTATTATACCAAATTTGAAAAATCATTTTATAGTGACGATGTAGGAGAATATATACTGTTATCACGGCAAATTGTGGCAAATTGCCGACACTATTTCAGACACTATATATACATATACTTATTTTGAAAACTTCCACAAAGTTTCATGTAAATACTGGATTTTGAACTACAAAAAGGATTGTAAATAAGGAATGGGCACTATTTTGAAATTCATTTACATGAAATTTGACGATTTAATTATAATTTATGAAGTATGTATATTGGAATACCAATGAAATAATACTAAGTTTTCGGAAATATTGTAGGAATGTAGGAGAATATATGCTTATAATTACTTTAATTGGATATGTTACAGGAACAATGCTCATTCTTCATTGTAATGCATGAGACTAAATAAACATTAAATGTGTGTCTATACAGACTGTTCATATTAAGCTATATACAAGTACGAGCCATAAATAAAGATGCCGTGCGTAGGTGTGACAAGTAGAACAAGTCAGAAACATGTTTCTGACACTATTTTTACTTATTATACGTTGGCACTTAATTTTCTTTTAGCGAGCCATCTTGTTGAGTAATACGATAAGTGTTACTGTTTTTCTTAAACTGGCTTTTCAAGGGTGCTTATCACATCTGCTTATTAGCATCATTTCTGCGCTTGAGATCGAGCTTAAGCACATGGGACTTACTTCAACCTACAGTTAATATTACCTGTAAAATGGCATACCGCTTATTAATAAGAAAACTTGCAAGAATTGCATGTTGATTGTTGGAATGAATACATTTATTGGAGTTTAGGACGGGAAATACCATATTTTGGATTTGCGATAAACTATTTTGAGAAGCTATAACAAATACGTTTTCTGTCAGCTATAGGTAATCCAAATTTTAGCAAGCTTCGCACGAGTTTTAAGGGTTAAAGCAAAAAAGATCATTTAAAAACGTAATTGTATGTTGATGTGAATCTCACATCACATGTACATGACATACATTATATAACCATTGTTTTCTAGAAAGAATTGGTTTTTGATGCAGTAAATTTCAAGCTGAACCTTTTTTTTATATGTATAGAAATGTCAATCCAATTTGCGAGACCCTGCATATATAGTTGAACCTGTCTAAATGCGTATTAGATAGGGACCGGTGAAAAATATACCTTTAGACAGGATACGCTTTTAGAGAGGTTATTCATTTACACAGGATATATTTTACGTTGTAAAATAGTTTTTCTCTCCTGTATACATAACATGATGATGACATATGTAAATGTGATTTTATATACTACTTGTATAGGTGTGGCAATTTACCTAACCTGTGTATATGTAACCTGTCCAACATATCTTACGACAATGCTACAAATTCGCTAATGCGATTTGATTTACACTTATTCAAAACTTCGAGATGATAAGCTTTTCGCTAATGTAGGAAATATTTTTATGTGCTTTAGTTTAAAGGAATTTATTTCTAAATTTTGATTTTAACCATTGTAGATAGGGTTTATGCAATTTTATCCTCAACTTGCTTACATGGCAAATGCATTTACTTCAGACCTTTTTATGTCATGGACCACTTTTCCAGTTTGCAGTACCCTAAATATATCTTACCAGAATCATACTTTAAACGCTTGCAATAAATACAAACACAGTATTAAATTAAAAAGAAACCAACAATTTAAAAGTATTGGCTATTTTGTATAAAGAATATTAAAGTAAATACTAAATTGTTTTGACGGATTGATTTTGCGTTAATTTTCATATATTACAGCTACGTATATATATATCATAGTTTCGGTTAAAGTTAATGTTATAAAAACATTTGTAGAAAATTTAAAACATCCATAATTAGCAACAGTCACAGTACGTTTTAATCTGAAATTTAAAAGTTCTGTGATGTTACTTTTGCGAATTGGGGATTATAAATAAACAATGCACACAAGGTCCTACATGCATCACATTTTCAAAATGTCCGATAAAGCCCCACTTTGTGTGAATGCATGAAGCCGATGTTTGCATTCTAGCTAAATACAAAATCCATATCACAGGTCAATGAATTTACAAAGTGACCGCCAATTAATAGTCTAGACAGAAATAAACAATAAGCTCATTTTTTTTTGTCATCAGTAGGGGGAGATGTAGAAGGCACACCCGAAGGATGGCCGCTTCACTTCTGCAATAATAAGAATCCACCGGGAAGCAATGAATGCACCTTTGATTTTCAACTAAAACAATCCAACACGGGTCCATTAACACCTCGTCGGCAAAGCCGAGTGACAAGGGCATGATATTGACTCACGGAGAAGCGTAAAAGGCGCTTTGGCGATGGTCAAGGAACCCAGCAAGCGAGCGCCTACTTGCAAGGTGAACCTCGTATAGGTCACTGCTGAAACACTAGACATCAACGTTACCGAGGTTTGAAACAATGAAAACCCAAAAGTTTTTACGTTAAGGTCTACGTATAAAATCTTGATCGAGTTCAGGTTGCATTCATAAAGACCAAGATTTAATTTGATTATTTTAATTAAGGAGATTGACCAATAACTTTTCTATAATGCAACACACCATTGTAACAGTGGGGATATCCATTGCAGTCTAAATCAGCCTCGTATTATTTTAAGCCAAAGTATATGTAAGCCACAACTCGAGACAAAATTCTGGTATTAAACTTTTTGGTGAGTTCCAACTCAGATTAAATTGAGGGTCTAGCTTCAGACTAGGCTTAAAATAAAGTCTTGGCTTAGTAAACATGGAGATATTCATTTAGTTCACAGCTACAGTCTAGCTAATACTGTCTGTGATTGTCTATCAATATTTTTTAATGCAATTTGCACGCTTTTGAATTCCAAATAATAACAAATTTTGCTATTATGCCTAGGCTTAAGTTTGCCATTAAGCCTGAGCTTAATGCTAATCCACAGTGGATATCACCAATTTTTTCAGCCTAAGCTTGAATAATTTAAACCTGACTTCTGGACAAAATATTTCTTAGGTCTCAACTTAGTCTGGGTTGGAACTTGAAATTTCTTCTTAATCTGAAGTTTAAACACCTTTAGTTCTCAGCTTATAATTAAAGCCACAATGGATATCCCCACTGTAAGTGTTGTTACAATTTAGAATAATAATATATTACAATGCATGCATATGGAAAAATTGTGGAATTGATTTCATAATTTCACAATACAACTCACAATTTCTTTAAATTAAAACACGTGTTTGTCAATGTTTAGCCAAACAAATTCAGAATATGTACATTAGAACCACTTACAAATATTGAATAGTTTTGTAAATATGCCACATTATAATCAATAGCATATACAGTATAAATAATAAATTAAATACACTACTAAGTATGTATTTTATAAATATATATTTTCTTTCTTCATAAACTCTGGATTAACCGACTCTCTCCCTTAACCAACCTCCACTCCTGACCATGACGGATAAGAGAAGGGGTCTATACTATATTTAAGTCTCTGTATAATAAGATAATCAGATAACACTTGACAGGGATAACGTCCGTCCTTTTACCAATGTGGTCTATACTACATTATTTTGCATTGGGCAAAAATAATTTTTGTACATTTTTTTTATAACAACAATATTTAAACAAATATTTAATATCCCGGTGATGTCCCTGGTTCATTTAAAAGCGACAAATCGGAACTCGTGAACGATATGATGTCCCGTTAAAGTGTTGCTAGGGCCCAACAGATTCAACCTAATACTTTCTTCAATTATATTTAATAAGGATTTTTTTCTCAAATATTAAGAAGCTATACACTAATATAAGTTTTGCTAAACTTCTTCTTTCAGTCAAATAATGTGTTTACGTGTGTTATGTAACTAAATCAGTGTAACATACGACAGTTTTAATACTTTAACTTTAAATAACTAATGCTTACTTATTAATGACATTTACAAATTATTGCAACAGTTCTTCGGGTTGCTGCGATTACCAAGATACAGTGGAACCAGTAATTCAATTTTTTCAATTAATTCAATTCAACTCAGTACCCTACAATTAGCATATAAATGTCATATGGTAGGGGGGGGGGAGGTCGTACCCAATTTCAGGAGAGTGCTCTTACTTCAGTAGGGACTTAGTCATCATTGTTAGATTGAATTTTAACTAAATCATGAGAATCGCCAGGTCATCTACTCCATATTCATCAAATCTAACATTAGTCACAAAAATTCAACCACCATATATATACTATATGGTCATCATGTGAAGTCTCACCCGAACACGCGCACATTTATTTAAAGATCATGTGATTGGCTACTTTCGGAAATTTCTTAAAACTAACAACATTTTTTTAAAAAAATGTCACTGTCCTAAACAATACTTTTTATTTAACAGTTTCGTGGTGACTAAGAAAAAATTAATCCAATTTTGGTAAATTAATACTATATGGAAAAAACTGACTCGGTATTCGTCTCTGTTCGAGCCTCAGGGACGAATTAAAGACCCATATCCATTGTATATAGGATAGAGCATCTTTGAGTTCCTAAATGTCCTCATTTCGTAAAATTTGCAGACAAGTCTTGTCACAGTATATATAGGATATCCGCACAGGGGGATGTAAGAGTAAAAATCGGATTTCCCTTTCCAAAAATCAATTTCGTAGTTGATTGCCTTGGCTCAAAGGCCCTTACAAGATGTCTATTTCTACTACTAATAACATTTTTGGCGAAGGGCAAAAGCGACGTGAAACTTTCTTGCAAAAGTACCTTTTTGTCATGCTAAGAAGGAAGATTTATAAGCAAGTCAAAATGTGGATGTTAAGATGTATGAACGATCGCATCAGACCGTCGTGAAAGTAAAAAATACATGTATTCACATATACTGGTTTCAAAACAGAAGAATATTTCTGAAATATGCACGTGATCTATGTGTGGAAATATGCATGTACCCACAACTCTTGCCATTTATACAATACCACGTACTATATAGTGCATGGTTGTAGAAATATTTTATGGGATATATAAACGTTTCATCCTACGTGATACGTGGTTAGATATCTCTTAAACAGCAGCAGACAAATTTCGTAATTTTTAGTTTATGATGAATATATTTGGGTGCTATGAAAGTTCTCGTCATGAAACGCTTTTATTCGCCATATATTATTTCTACAGCCATCCTCGAGGGAATCCGATATTGTTAGTGGTCAATTTAAGCCTTTGAAAACTTTTGCACAACATGCTTTAGAACTATTAACCAAAGTCTGCACAATTCGCAGAATTCTCAAATCCAAATCTTTTTTTGCAATTCAAGAAATATGAAAATGAAAATTATGAAGTTGTTTCAAAAATGAAATACAATTAGGCTATAGTAGAAAGGCACATTTACTCGTAGATAGTTTGGCTATATCAGGGTGTCCAGTAGTTTTGTTAAAAAAATTGCAAGCATATTCAAGGATTTCAAGGCTCATCCCTTCAATTTTCAAGGACCTCTCCCACGAGTCACGACAAATTACCGAAATATTTTTACCAATGGTTATTGTTTTTATATCAGATTTTTCAGATTAATGGAAATTTCCCTACATGGATAGAAAATTCCAGCATAAAAAGGTGTTTAACACTAATTTCAAGCATAATTTTCTCCGAGTGGCTTTTATATTTTAACATTTGTAAAAAGAAACACATGTTCTTTGTGTCATTTGTTGTGATTACATAATTTGCATATAAAATACAGAAACATGGGGGAAGGGGTTAAATAGTCGCATAAACAAGGCATGGAATACAACTGAACCTATTACAATACAAGCAAGAAATTACTACAGTACTAATTATGGAAAGTAATAATAAAATATTATATTATGTATTTTGCATTAATGAGAAAGCAACAAATGATTCTACAAAACTTTATATTTGTTTCTAGCATCATTCTGAACATGACTCCTATAGGAGTAAAAATATTTTGAACTGTATCAGAAGAATGAAAGCAACATGTTAAGCTCAAGTTGCATCTGCATGAGAATATTTTATGAAAAACTTAATTTTGTTTAAGTAATTTAGAATAAATAATGTATTGATCGCAATTCGTTCAAAAATAAAAGTGAATTTTTAAATTTGCTATTTTTTCCTAAGTTTATTTAATAAAGTAACTTCAGAGTTAAGTAGAACAACTGAAAAGAGCAGTAAAATAATCAGAAGCACGTTTTATATAATTTACAATGACTATACACCACATAATAGCAACGCAAATGCATAGAATAACGTTTAAATGACCAGCGTAACAAGTCTAAATTAGCTAAATTAAATGGTTTGGAAGACCAAAATACTAATATACAAACATTCCTTTAAATACATGGATATCGTTTAATCTCCGAATAAGGTAAAGGAAGACTGCATGGGTAGTGCAAATTAAAATTGGAAAAACTCCCTAAAATAGGCTATATCTACAGAAGCAAATTGCCATCTGCCATATGGGAGGGAGGTCATCAAATGAAATGTTTAATCTTTGTTTGGCAGTTCATGCAGTTTGGGCGAAGTCACTTGGCTGAATTCATCGGGAACAAACAGTGCGTTAAAATATGGAAAATGTGTGTGCTGCAAAAACGTCCCCAGAATCTATAAAGGCCATCAAAAAAGGTAATATGTTACCATTATAAATTTAGCAATGGTCTATGACACTAGGCTACACTAAACTCTGATTAATCGCAATTTAAACTAATGAAAAAGATGTCTTGGTTAATCTCCGATTACATTTATTCTGTAGATGGTCTGTTGCAGTTCGCAATAAATAAGACCAAGTATCTTATCAAATATCTTTTAAGTTATCAATTAGGTTAGATCGTGAGATATATTGGTCATACGTATTCAGCTTAATAGTTCTCATGTTGCTCAAAAGGGTTTATTAGGTACCGAAATTACGTATCAAGATTAAAAATTAATGTCCTAACTTAGGACAAAAGTTGTTTGTGGCAGGTCCTATATCTTTTCCTCTTAAATATGGACGACTCTACACACGCGACTGAAATCAACATTAATTTATAAACGTAATTAACAGTATTGTTAGGTCGAAGGTTACACTTAAGTTTACTGCCAACACGAGTTTGAAAACGTATTATTACGCCAAAGCTATCATTTGCAAGGACATAAAACAATATGCACAACTAGTAATTTAAATAAAATTTAAAATAAATTAACTGACCGAAAATTGAAATACTAATCATGTTACAAACAATTTAATACGACCAATGAATGTAAAATTTCCTAAATGTTGAAATTTATAAACGAGTGGGTCTCAAGACTGTCAAAATGAAGTTATTTAGGACCTCTTTACAGGTAAACTTGTCTGATTACCACCAAAAGCTCATTTTTGCGTTGCAATTTATCGGAGTCTGTCATATATTATTAAATTTTTAACGGAAAATCTGTTCACGTAAAAATTCATATAAATTCATTATCTCACTATTTACATTTTAAAGGAATTACTCTTAACATAAGTTACATGAATACTTTTAGCTGACCACTGTAATGTTTAGGGCATGCCCTAAAAAGTGCTAAATAGGAACACAGTCAATGTCCACATCGTACTGACCTAACATTATGCAAGGTATAACATAGTGTGTACTATATGTAAGTGTGTACGTAAATTTAATGCTATATTTCTTAGAGAGGCAACCGACACATCAATCTCATAATCCATTACCATCCAGAAGCCATCCAAAAATTGGGAAAACCAAAAATTGGAAAAACCAAAAATGTACAGTTAATGAATCGCGACAAAATTTGATTCAATGACATTGTTTTTAATACATCTATTTTTGCACATTTATGGATCCTCGCAGAATTTGTTAACTTCTAAGAAGCAACCAAAATTGTACCAAAATTGCATGGTATAAATTTATACTAATGTTTATCATTTGGTTCAGCAAAATCACTTTAAATAATAATGGTTCTCCAGAGGTGGAATTTGAAACGTCACATGGGAAAAAGTAATGCCCTAATTGATTTCATGATAACAATGATCTAGAAATAATTTCTCAACGCAATTATTTTGCTCATTTTTCCCATGCGACCTTCCCACTAGAATATATGTTTAAGAACTGTCTAATGTTTGTTCAAAATCTATTCAATTCGTATTCCAAATTTGAATTATAGTCCACGATCTTAAAGAATAATATAACATTTAAGACTACATGTATGTATAGAATGTTTGAATCTTATTTTTATACATATGTGACATAAATATGAATAGTGTATCCTATGTATTTGGAAGCAAAATTAAATCCTATATTCTTAATACAATTCATGTACCAAACATGGAAAAAATATCAGCATAACTTCAATTAACAGTTATTTCTAAGAAAATGAGTGCAAATTTAGGAAATGTAATGCATATCTACATACCAGTACAGAACACCTTTCATGCACTATGAACATCCAGCACTGAATTGTAGACACAAACTGACGTTTTCGAGGATAAACTATACATATATACTATAAGAGGTATCCGTCTAAAATCCCCATTTTTGAATCATAATAACCCTTAAAAACTAGTTGTATTTCAATTTAAAGTTACGGAGAGAGATTTAATTATTAATTTCTAATAAAACATAAGCGCCACCAACGGTGAAAATGTGAAATTGGTAAGGTAGTAAAGTAATAAATTTTCTTCAACAGGTGACGAGTAATAAACCAACCATCTCGCATAATCAAAATTCACAGCGAAATAAATGTTGCAAACAACATGTCTTCGTGCGTTAAATCGTGATTAATGGTCCATTTGAACACGAAGTCACACATCACAACCTTAATCTTGGATTTGATAATCCCATCACACAAATTAGAACCCTCTTAGAATCTTTTAACTTTCTCGGATTAAAGAAATACGTTTTTACTTTATCTTGGCCACAAATTTCGTGAAACGCAATAATGTGTTCTGAGAAAACAATGCTTCATATGTTTTCCTGAGAAATTTTAAACTTGTAGTATTCTAAACTGATTACAGATCTGGATAACAGTTAATTGAATTAATGTTTTTGGTTTTAATAGCGTTGCCAAATCTGATGATAATCCAAAGGTTTTGGATTAATAAATGAATAAGAACATGTTTCCATCACCATTTAAAAACGCTTTTCAAACAAACTTTAAAAGCATATAATGCAGTGATTATGTCACAACCCAGCTGTACGTTAATAGTATAATAATATTGCTAATGAACATGTATAAATATTTATATAATTAGACTTCTTTTATTAGTGGTTAACTTGGTCTGAAAATGTTGGTTGTCAAAGGCTCCACTCACAACTATACAGCTGCCATTTAATTTTTAAAGGAAATGTAGAACTTGTCAAATGTATTCTTATATCAACTTAATGGTAATGGAAAATTTGACGATGAGACAATTGATGAATCATGCTTTTGATGATTCTTGTTATATTGTTAGTTCTATACATTAATCAAGCTTAAAACAGTTGTATAAAATGTATAAGCTTTCAGAAATTCTTATATATTCTAAATTGTTTTAAAAATTTGCAACAATATTTATTTTCAGAAGTTTAATTATCTTAAAAGCACCTTTAAGCATCTGCTTATCAGCACGACGGTTAAGGCAAACAATATCAGAGTTTAGGCTCGAAAGTAGTGACTTAGAAGTATATACTTCCATCTTCGAACAAATGTTTTTACATATTACTTAATTATTAACATATACCGTTTAACATACTTGGGTAAATTGTACTCATGAGTAGGAGTACCGATTATGAGTATGACAGATTGCAGAAGTATCGTTTATGAAACTCATTTATCTTAAACACCATAGGTTTTATTACAAGAAGAAACAATTTAAATTATAAAAAAATTGTATTGAATTTGAGAACACAAAAAACCTTCTTAGACATTAGCAAAATCTTAATAATTAAAGGAGGGGAAAAAAGAACAATACATCCGATAACAAAAAGATCTGAAGTATAGAAATGAAGAAACATAAAAATTAGTATAAATTAGTATAATAGGACTTGGTGTTCACATTTCATGCACTTAGATTTTAATTAATGACATTATGTATATTTAGCTTTTAGGATAAACTTCATTTCAAGTTACTCATTATCGTTACTCAAATGTATTAAATGCGACTCATTTGCTTAAGTGTTTCTATTCATACTAGATTACATTGGTACTCATAATTTCATATTACATTAATCAGACGTTAATACCCAAGAACATTTATAGTCACCCATTTTGAGTAAATTTGTGTAACCGAGTGCAATGTACTCACACGTTTTGAGTACATTTGCATTCCATTACTATTGTATATTTTGTATTCAATTACTTTTTGTACTCAATACTCTTTTACTCGTTACTCAAATTCATTCAATTTATTCAATTACTGCCAAAACTTTGCCGTCTAATAATAGGACTTGGTGTTCATATTTCATGCACTTAGATTTAAATTAATGACATTATGTATATTTAAGTAAGAAATGTTTCCTGCCATTGGTGTAATAAACAAGTTTTAAAAAACTAAACACAGTATGCATGCAGAATATAGTTTCTCTACTAACTCAGTAAGTAATCATCCTTAATGGAAGGCGCAGAGTTATTTCAATTCACACTTCGTATTAGTTTTACTAATTCATGTTAGACGGTTCTCGTACACACTTAATGAAATACTTGTATACAATGACAATTGCATCAATTTTGATAAATCTAATCATAGAACGAATTAGTTAAAAAACGTAACAAATGACAGTATAAATCAAAAACTGGTTTGATTATATAAAAATTTAACAAAATGATTGAGATTTAAGCACTGCGAGTCATATAAAAGTAGAACCCAACCAAAACTTCACAACTTCTTGAGAAATACTTCGATTTATATGAAATTTGGCACCTACAAAGAACAATCGTGTATAAACAAAAATGAATTATAAAATGTGCTCAGCATGTTCACCGGTGCCTTTACACAATCCCGGAGTCGAACGCACCATTCTTTGATCGACAAATCGATTATACGCTGGTAGAGTTCAATCCAAGTTTTCTTAATTTGTAGTTTCGAGTCTTCGGTATTATTAACTTTCGATTTCTTAACCTTTTCCTGGAGAACTCCCCAAATTTTTTAGTCCACTGGATTCAAGTCTGGACTGTTAGTTGGCCAGTGGTTGGGTTCGACGAACTGTGGAGTTTCCAATTGCAGCAGTTCAACTATTATTGGTGCACCGATTTGTTGAAAAAAAAAAAAATCCGAGATTTATCGCATGTCCGGAACAATATTTTTGTTCCTACACTATTGTTATATGTAAGTGCCAAATTTTATTTAAATCGAAGCATTATTCACGAAGCTGTGATTTTTTTTATTGGGTTCTACTTGTTTATGACTCACAGTGTGTAGTTCAACTTTAGCTATATCAGCGAATTTTTTTATTCCATGGGATGATACTTGTTAGGCATAAATTAAATTCAATCTCGGCATCCATAACAATGCCAGAATACAATGCTACATCTTCCAATAAACAATTTTTTTTTTTTTTTGGAATTTGGAAAGCTATAAGGCAGAGGTTTTTTCTATGTATATGTGGTCGGAAGACGCTCGATGGTAAATCGTCTAAATCATGACCTATACACTCACAGCACACTCGTGTCTTTGTTTATTTATGTTAGAGTCGTTGTTTTGCCATGCATCGGAAAAATCCAGAACCTTTGAGCCAGCGGCCCGACACTCAAATAGAGGCGAATACATGTGCGAGAGAATCCACACCAGGAAGAAATCAAGCTCATCTGGAAGTAAAACTGCTCAACCCTTTCGACACCACACCAACTGACACAAATAAATACTTTTTTGTGGTTCCAGCTTTTGTATATGATAACATGTCTGCCAGCGTTAAGGTCGAAATAGCGAACAGAAACTCCCTTTCATTGCCATCAGGTGAAACGGAAAAGTTTTGTGCGAAAAATATGTCTTAAGTCTAAGTTCAAACCCTGACTATTTGGTGCGTGCCGCAATGGGCTCAGCTTTCACTGAATATTACACACGTTTTTGAAATTTGTTATCAGTATTTTTCATAAACCGCGAAAGTATACAGTATGGATTTCCAGTAAATTTGCTGGGGAAAAAACGTAAATATTTCACAGATTTCAAGGTCCATGCAGCCTTTATACAGTTTGAAAAATATGAATAATTGCACACAATTTTTCTCTAAACAGCCTGAACAATTTTCGAGAGCATGACCAATTGCCACACAATTTTTCCCCAAACAGTTTGAACAATTAATAGTTTATTTTATAATTTTCAGATTAACGGAAATTTCCAGACTCTGCTCTAGGAAATTGAAGAATTCCTTGATAAATGAATCATTCAAACGTGGATATATAAAAAAAACGACAGTTAAGATCCTTTGGTGAATTAAAGTATTTATTTAAAGGACTGTATATCACTTCGAGCATTGACGTTAACGTCACCTTTTATAACATTTTTATGCCATATAAAGTTTTATAACATAATGATACCTCTGTTGATATTTTGTTTTATATATACAATTCATTGATGGATTTCGACTCAGTCCTATGTCTGAGGGTTCGGTTAAGTTATTTCTATAGACAATTAAATCGTTTAAGTTTTTTTTCTTTTTACTTCATTTTTATAATTTTAACAAGTTTTATCCATGTAATTAACCTTAAAGAGTTGCGCATACAAGGGATGGAAAATATATATATGACGTATTTAATTGAAGCCTAGTATATTATGTTCTCATTATCGGAAATCAAACAAATTTGGATATGCTTTTAGAAATGATTTTCATCCAAGTACCCAAAATTTTAAAATGTACTACAGTGGAACCTCGGTTTATGAACTTAATCCGTTCCTAGGCCCTGTTCGTAAACCCAATCAATTTTTCCAATTGCAATTAATGTAAATCCAAATAATGCGTTCTTTGTCCTAGAATGTTTTTAACATGTTCTGGCTTATGTGTGGAAATAATACAGAAAAAAATATAACAGTAATATTAAAAGAAAGTAGTTTAATATATACATTCATGATTTCCAACATAATATAAAAAACCACCCACGTGGTGTCGTCATGCTCACGTTGCGATGAAACAAGTTCATTTGCAGAATCTGTTTAAGAAATTTACTTTAACAAACATTGCTTCCATTGGGTAAATTTGTATTATTCTACTCTATTCTGTTGTTAATCATATGATTTCTCTTAAATCGACGTCATCAATGGATTCTCATCCATTGCATCTGAAACTAATATAGATTTTAATTTAAATCTTTGGAAATTATAACATTTTTGATGTTACCTGTATTTAGTAAAACTTGTTAGTAACAAAGATGCTCTGCTGAAGCTAGTAAAACAATTGCAGAAACTCGGACCTTTGATTGATGGTCCAGAGAAATGTGCTCGTAAACTGAAGCATCGTTCGTAAAGCGAAGCAACATGTGATGTTCGTAAACCGAGGTTTTACTGTAATGTTTTATTTCAATAATTTCAATAATTAAACAAGAAAGTTCTAAGCAAAACACGCGCACAGCTACTAGAATGTTTTCAAACAAATAATATATGATGTTAGTATAAATTTGAAAACGTGCTTAAAACAGTTATAAACTTGTGTTTTGCACATTTGGAAGCATCCTTAAGCAATGGCTACCTATCCTTGTATCAATTCAGCTCGTATTATCAAAATTAAAATTTTATTTTTATTTTAATTCCATATTTCTGCATATTCTGTGCACTAAGAAAATTTCAGCTTATATTTCCTTTAGCCTTATCAAATGTATTCTTATATCAACTTAATGGTAATGAAAATTGACGACGAGTCAACTAATGAATCGTGCTTTTGATGATTCTTGTGATATTGTTAGTTCTATAGATTTATCAAGCTTAAAATAGTCGTATAAAATATACAAACTTTTCGAAATTCTTCTAAATTCTTTTAAAAATGTGCAACAATTTTTATTTTAAAAAGTTTAATTATCTTAAAAGCACCTTTGAACATTTGCTTATCAGCACGACGGTTTAGTCGGTTTAGATTGCTTAGGCTCGAAAATAGTGGCTTAGAAGCATACTTCCATCTTCAAACATGGACAATCATGTTTCATATGGTAAATATGTTGCAAGTTCTGCGCTCACTTCCATTTTCAACTCTTAACTTGTGTTAAAACTAGCTTTTGTCTAAGTCAAAAATATACACTTTTGAATCTTTCCTAAGGTTTTAAACATTCAAAGAAACTTGAACATACAGTAATTACAGTATAAACTATACTAGCAATGCAGTTATGCCATACAGTGAAACCAACAAATTTTACAAATAAGTTAGGGGTGATCAATTTGTTTTCCTATAATGGTTAAAGCATGGGCAAATAAAAATAAAGTTCTCCAGACCAAGCAAAATGTTTCATGTAGTTACTGTAATGCGCTACAGAATTTAGAACAATATTGTAGCTTATAAAAAATCTGGAATAGTAATTCAGTCAAACTCATGTCAATTTTGAAATCTATTTAGAGAAAAACCATAAGTTATCATCAACAAATGTATAAATCTATAAATGATTGCAATTTGCTGAACAATACAGAGAGTGATGAGCTGAATACTGCATCTTGAATTACTGAATTACATGTTTCAGCATATTAAGTATACGCGTGTTTGCTTATTGGTGCTCTTAGTAGATCATCACAACGTTTGGAAGTGTTTGACGGAATTTACTTGGGTGTTTTTTGAGACGAATCATTAAAAGTACCAATTTTAGGTCTAGTTCCAATGCAAGATCTTGAGAAATTTGTATAGGCTTTATTAAACTTAATAACGGCCACTTCAAACAGGTAATACGATTTGTGCCCGAAATTTTGGTTGCAGACAAGTTAAAAACAGCTGGTATAATCTTTTTATTATAATGAATAGCCAACATATTTCATAAATTCCCAACCCTTGCCCACCCCTGATGATTAATCTTGATCGCAGATCAATTCAAATGATTTTTTTTATCCGCCCACCTTTGGCTTTGCACAATGAGTTGATTGCGTTTGCTAATTGTTCATATAATTTATGATTAGACTTCTTATTTTCAAGTGTAATTAAAGACTAAAAACCATTTAATGTGATAATATATAACTCATGGTAAAGGTGAACTTAAACATAATTTTAACGGCTTATAATTATATTTAGAAATAAAATAGAAACATTGTAATTGAGGGCGTTGCATTGTAAAATATAAATTAACGGAACTTTTGAAATTGTGCTCTTAAAATTTGTAAACTGTGTACAATGCTAAATTTTTTAGCACCACATTGACAGAATATGAATTTTAATAATACATTTTTTGAAAGTAGAGGTCTCATCGTCGGCGCTAATTTAGTTTAAGAAATGTTACGTTTAAGTTTCTATTTAAAATGAACAAGATTTTATTCTTATAAAATGATGAAGATACTTTAAAAATCTTTTCGAATTTACCTAAGACATGTTCGTTTTTACTTCGTTGGTTATTTCAACAAACCTGTTGCATCAACTTTTAATATGTAATTGCTGCTAACGGGCATCTTACATCAATTGTTTGTAGAGTTGGCATCACACAAAGTAAACTATAATTTTGCCAAAGTGTTAAAATTTTAATGGTGCATATATAGCCAAATAGATTTCACCGCTTTATAAATCAAACGATACATCAGAGAAATAGTAATCGTCATTAAAACGAAATATTCCGAATACTAAAACTTGATATTCAAGTAAAGCCGTGTAGTGCAACAAGTAAATTATACTGTATACTATTATGACAAGGAAGCAGGTTAATTTTTTTGAACAAATAATTCAAATTAGTTTCACTTTACGTCAAATTCATCTCTCAACTGACAACGACATGATCATTGAAATCTCCCTGGTCGGAAATAATACATGTCCATATTATGGGCATCATCAAAAATTGGACATACTTGCTCAGAAATAATCAGATATGCGAAAGTATACGAACATTTTACAGAAAGTGGATACTTCATCATGCATGATAATGTATCATGATATGTATGTGTATCATTTCCATTTGAGCCCACTTTCTGTTATATCTGTCTTATCATGCATGTTCTCGGACGTGAAACTGCTTGGGACATAAAATTGTAAATATGGCCTATAGATTCTTTCATACAAATTCGTATTTTAATTAAAACATTATTTCTTTATGTGGGATTGCTTTCTAAAATTCTTCACCTTGTTTTACTCTTATTTCAGGATTTTCAAACACTCATGTCTCGTGGAACGCATAAGTGTGATTCCAGATACATATCTCTCTCTTGCAACCAAGTGTCAAGTTACCTACACTGAAACACATGGGCATATATAAAAGACAAACATGTTATAACATGTTCCTATATTGGATTTAGAAAAAAATGAGCATCTTGTGAATCAAGATTTGATCTGAGGATGTCTAAACCTCTCGAGGTCCCTCAATGAAAACCATCGCTACTACTGCAGGTTAAAGGATGAAGTTAACGACGTATTATGCAACCGGTCAAGACGTCCTTTATGAAATCTTTGCCCCAACATAAAATCGAATCCGTGAAAAGTGGTGTGCACAGACTGTTTCAAGAAATGTGACTTCCGAACTTTTGACAAAGAATTTTGGCCCACATATGGATGACGAAATATGAAACTGCGTAAATTAACCAC
Organism: Julus scandinavius; assembly: GCA_034696685.1. Classification (NCBI taxonomy): domain Eukaryota; kingdom Metazoa; phylum Arthropoda; class Diplopoda; order Julida; family Julidae; genus Julus; species Julus scandinavius. Next base: position 9,484 of record JAQGAE010000530.1, on the reverse strand, counting down.
AAGGTGATGCCGAAAATCTGTCTAAAAATGGCAACAACAAAGTTAAGCCTATAGAGCTGACCCAATCCAGAGACTTATACGACGCCATTAATTACTACTTTAATGCGGCGTAATTTAGGTTAAATGTCCATTAAAAGCAAATTTTTATTTAACTTTCGCAACAAATAACCAATTTTATGGGCAAAATCAAATGTGATACGCAATTTTTATGGTGAAAAGCACGCGGTCAATCTGGGTCGGCCACGAGGCGATCAGTTTATTAAAAACGCGTAAATACATCGGGCACCACATGTGAAAATTAATCGTCTACAGACAACGGACTTTGCATTTCCTCAATTCAACGATTTAATCGCCAATTAAATTGAATTTTAAACGCCAATTACGCGAAAACAAAAATATGGCTTACCTGAAAACGGTCCTTCTGCCCTTGATGCCAGAACAAGAGTGAAATTGCTAAGCTCTCATTGGCCACCGAGGAATGATTAACGACAGGCCCAAACCAACGACGCTTCTTGAAAAATCATTACGTACTTTCATTCCCAGTAACGGTCTTGTTCTACAGTGGTCTGCAAAAATAAGTTATTGGTCCCATACAATTTTAATCATCATGAATTAATTTGGATTGTTTTACATTCGTACATTCAAGTAAGCTGAAAACTCAAAATGTGCAAAAAAGCACACCAAAATGTGTAAAAAAGTTGCGCACAAATAAATGTGTAAAATTATTTATTTTTATATGTCAAAAAGTGCATTTTGACATTCAAATGTGTTATATTGCATAAAAAAATAGGTAATTTTACACATTTATGTGTGCGCAACTTTTTTGCACATTTGGTATGCTTTTATGCACATTTTTAATTTTCAGTGTAATAAATTTTAAAAAAAATTGTGATGATTGATCATCATGGAAAAAAATAAATTCAAAAGTATCAAATGACGAAATAGAAAATCTACAATGTTCACTTTATATGTTATTGGGTATATAAGGAAACTTATTTCAAAATTTAGAAGATTATACTTTATAAAACGTAATTATGGTATACATATTTTGAGGTAATGTATAGTTAACACAGTAGGCACTTTATTCCAAATTGGATATGCTAAAATCACGATGATAAACACAAGCAAAAAATATCCGAGTTGTTAAGCACCCAGAGGTATTATAGAGGTAAGAACTATCTGTATAATTATGTTAATTTGAAATTAAAGATATATGTAACCATAATGGATATTATCAGTGGAAAATATTAAAATTTGTAATCTCAACTCGTCCCAACAACTGGCGATTACACACATCAATGTTTTTAAAAATATATAGGGTTTCCAGAAACCAATTTCACAGGGATCCTATTTTATTTTATATGTGGTAATAGACGATTACAGCAGCACTTAATTATTATTTTCACTCTAAAATCACTAATCAATAGCCTCGTCTTGATAAATTTCTGAAACTTAATTGCAACTAAACTCTTAAAAAGTAGTTTAACTTAGAAGTATTATGTAATTTAAAGTAAATGTAAATTGGGTTTGTTATAAGAGAACAGAAAATCTGCACTGTTATAATATTGATAGGTTTATATAGTTACATGTATGCAATTCAGAAAAGATAACCTATACTATACTATGGTTATCTTGAATGAGATACATACTTAGCATTTTGATAACATTTGTAACTTCGATAACTTCTGTGATTTTTAATTTTGACACAGATTTTTAAGGAATATATTTGAATCAATAACCAAATTTCAGTTCACTGAGTTACATTAAACGTGCTTATAAAATCAACAGCCTGAATTAAAATAAATAACATTTCTCCACTATAGAAAGTGATTTCGGTGGCTCCATGAGACTCAACTCCTCTCGCCATGTGGATAAAGTTTTGGTCGAGTTGAGTTCATTTACTGTAATTTTCTCCACTATATATATATATAGTGCTCAACATAATTGATGGGACACCAGTACAATTTCACAAATTGACAAACTTTATTTATAGCAACTTTAAATTTGTTATAATACCATTTTAATTGAACAAATAATGACAATTACTTAACCAAAGTTACTTATATTGATAAATTTAATTATAAAATAATAGAAAATGGAAAAACTTTTTTTCAGATGCAACATAAGTAATGGGACACTGTCCAAAATATACATGTAAAATACTGTATATGACTAACTAATAATTTGTAGAACGACATTATGTTTGGTAACTTCTGTCAATCTTCTTGTCATGGAATCCACTCGTCATTTTATCTTTTTTGAGTAGAATTTTTGCAATTCATCCAATATCACTCTTTTGAGGTCTTATGATAAATTGCAGATGGATTAAGTGTGCATGGGATTGCTGCATTTATTGGAGCAAGTCGATCAACTATTCAAAATATAGTAGAAACGTTTTACAAACATTAACAGAGTTAAAAAACATCTAGAAGTGGTCCCAAACGAAAGATTAGTGAGGGAACCGAGTGAGCTGTGATCAAGGTTGTGAAGAAATATCCAAGAACAACTGATTCGAATGAATCCACAATAGTCCAGGAAATTGATGGAATAACTACATCCTAAACCTGTCGCAGAGTTCATCATAGAAAGTTTTTATAGCCAAACTCAAGAAAGAAAACCGCTTATTAGCAGCACAAATCTAACAAAATGGTTATACTTTGCAAATAAACCCCTAAATCAGCCACAGAAATTCTGAAATTGTGTATTATTAACAGATGAAAGCATATTTAATATTTTTGGAAGCATTGGCAGAGAAAAAATGGAGGAAACGTGGCACAGCCTTGGGAACCGAACATCTAATATCAACTGTAAAGCATGGTGGAGAGAACATTGTTGTTAATGGCTAGATGTCAGCATCTGGTGGTCAATTAAGTTTTTATTGATGACATAATGCAAAGGTAAATATGTGGGATAACTAAAATAGAGTTAGGTACCAACTATAGCAAAATTGGGGTTACGTACACGGTGGATATTTCCACTGGACAATGAAACCGAGCAAACATCACACTTGACAAAAGAATGGATGCTACTTGTATATAAAGTTCCAATTAAACTTCATTCTCCAGCACTGAGTCCTGACTTTTAAAAAAATATCTTTTATGGGAGATTTTGGGGAGAAATATTAAAAAAGCACACCTTTTCTAACAAAAAAAAGACATCAAAAGAGTGCAATTGGATGAATGGCAAAAATTCTACTTAAGAGATAAAATGACGGGTGGATTCCATGCCAAGAAGATTGGCAGAAGTTACCAAACATAATGGTGGTCCTACAAATTATTAGTTAGTCATATACAATATTTTACATGTATATTTTGGGTAGTCTTTTCATCACTGCTGTTGCATCTGAAAAATGTTTTTTTTCCATTTTCTATTATTTTATAATGAAATTTATCAATATAAGCAACTTTGGTTAAGTATAATTGTCATATTTGTTCAAAAAATGGTATTATAACAAATTACAAGTTGCTAAGTGTTTTTTCTTTGTCAATTTGTGAAATTTTACTGGTGCCCCATCAACTAAGGTGAGCACTGTATATATACAAGTACATTGCCAACCATATATCTATACAATATTCAAATGTAATACCAACTTAGCAAATGTTAGCAAAATCTTAAATTCGTGTTGTTAGGTTATACACATGCTTTTATTACAATTATATTTTGAACTAAAACATGTGTTTTAGTTCAAAATATAATTGTAAAAAAGCTATTTTATACATATAATTAACAATTGTTTAATTAAAGTTAAATGGATTATGTATATTTATTTATTTATTTATTTTTGTGACAACACTACATGTGCATTTCGTATAGTATAAATATTGTCAAGGTTAATAAGTAAAATGTCATAGTTAATCATATGCCTTTATTGCAACAAAAATTAATCAAAATCATTAATCGAATTTCATCAAAGAGCGAGTATAACGAGTACGATTTTTGTAAAATTTAGCTACATATAAGAATTTTTAAATAAAACATATCTAAAGTTTAATTGGTAAAAAAACTAACTATGTATTTGGAAATAAGTTTAGTTAACCAGTCGTTAAAATTACATTAGTTTATAGAATTTAAGGACAACTTTGATTAAAATGAAAATATACTTTCATTTTCTTTAATGTTGATTTGGCCAAGTTTGAAATATTTCTGGTCAATTAATATACAGGGGTACGATTATTTGGCTAAATTAAATGGAAGCATGCAGTTAAAACATAGTTAAAGTTCCATCAGTGTGGAAGGGGGATGAAAACAAAGAATATTTTGATATAAAATGCAAAAAAAAAAAAAAATTACATGTATAAATCTAAGTTTTCAGCTTTTTCGGGATGTACTTGTAAAACATTTTATAGAACAATATTGGCTTCACCGCATAGCAGTTTCATGTAATTTTTCACTATTGCTAATACCTAAGAAGAGGGAAGGAAACTTATTTTTGTATACTTTGTATATGAAGATCCACGTATCCTGAAACTTTTATTTTAAAAATATTTCAAAAACTTGCAGGTAAAGTATGGTACATGTAAAGCATATTAATCGTTATTTTATAGACAAGTTACGAACAATTGATTCTAGTGAGTAATTCCCGGCTCGTTTTCACCCTGTATAATTGTCATACGGACCTTTAATTTCTAGGAATTTAAACCACTTCAAATTGAGCTTTAAACCCTTTCCAGACAATTTTTTAACATTTTTTTCCAGAAGCAGAAGAAAAAAAACTATATTGAAGACAGAATCTGCTTTGTCTCCAAAGAAGATTTTGACATGTTTATCTTATTGGCAAAGCCAAAATCCTCAAGCCTTTTTTCGGTTTATTTTATGCCAATCACATTTTCCACGTACTAAATGTTAAAACTATTCATCACATCCCCCCATTGCTGTACGTTTTTATCCACAGGGGTCGAAGAACGCTAAACCAATTCGACATTTGCATAGACCAGCTACACAAATTTCCAAGAAAATTCGGAGAACCAAACATGTATTATTTCAAAAAACGACCATCATATAGGTGGCGCCATGTGGCAAAACGTTACAAGTTAATGAAATGAGTAGCATCACTGAGGACAATTTAAATTAGAGTGCTTAAGCATCATCTTGGAAAAACACTCAATTGTTGCTCTACATCAATTGGAAATTTAAATTTGTAAGACTACATTCAATTAATAAGTTATTTATACATGTAATAAACACATTTTACATCATTTCATGTCAATACTGACAATTGGAAGGGTATATTTGCAAAGTCTAAATTCCTGGTTATCCGGGGGTGGATTATCCGAATTTATACTTAACATTGGTAACATTTCGTGTATTATTCTGGAAACATCATTTCCCATTCTCCCATATTGGATACATGGAGTTTTATTAAAATGTTTATTTTGTGAGATGCCAATAAATAGTCAAGTTGTTTTTAGCAAAACCATGTTTGAGTAGAGTTGCCCCTACTTTGTACATTGCCTTTATAACAGTTTCGAAAATCATACTTAAGAAAATTGTTAAGTTATGATTCCATTATATTGATGATTACTTCATATCTTATCTTTTAAACAGGGAAAACTAAGTTTTCCCAAATACTGGATTTTCCCATGCATTTGTTTCATGATCAGGGTGGTCTGTAACCAAATCGTATACATGACTATACTTTATATAGTGCTATTTTACGTTATTTGGATATGAGGGGGAAGGAGGGGGATAAAGATTTTAATTTTAACTAAGAAAATCATTTCCGGGAAAAAATGTGGAAAATTTATCACTTCTTGTATTTATTTTGAACAAGTATATTATTGAATCCAAAAAGCATTAAAGGGCGATAATTTCGGTGGCAACGCTGTTTTTATTGGAAATAGTTTATTGATTTGGCTTTGACCCCATGAAAAAACGCTTCCGCCAAATATCCCATAAAATGCATTTTCTTTAATTATGGAATATATAAAAGTTTTAATGGCTGAGTTTTCTATGTAGGTCTCCGCTCCAGTGTGGTCCCCACCATGCTTGTAGCGGCTTCGAAGGTCGCCCAGCAAGAGGTCAAATGTCAAGTCAAAAATATTAGGTTTTATTCGAATCTTGCAGAAATGACTTAAAAAGTGCAGCAATTCGGCGACGTGACCTTATCGGTTTTTCAATATCTCTCAAAGTATATGTTTATACATCGGTCCGGGTGTTTTTGACTCGTTAAGCGGCATTTTCGACATTAAAATGTCAGCAATATCGTTATCTAAATTTGACAGCTGAAATTTTCCTAGCGAAAAAAGGATAAAGCTGCAGCCCAACTCGCTTATAAATCAAAAAATCACTTAAAATGATACTATACAAATAAATCGTGATATATGGCGCCGATATAACGCGCTTGCCCTTTAATGTTTCTCAAACCTCCCCTTAGAAAACTTTTTTTGGCAAATGAATTGGGAACATGCAATGGACATTGGTTTACGTTATATAAATAACGCCTGATTAATCTCGACTGATTAGTCTAATCGATGATTAATACAGGTTGGAGGCAGTAGTTTGCATTTCTAATCGCAACCTCCTTTAACACTCGTGAACTAATCAAACTAGCACCTTATTAAGTTTACAAGTAATTTAAGTTTGACAATCTGGGTGGTAAAATCATAATTGGCACATTTATAGACATATCCATACGCCATGTTTGTCTATTGGTGATCTGCATGTGCAATTGTAAGATTATGCATAGCTTACTCTTATACTAAATGACAATCATCGAAGTATATGTCCATAAAAGGCAAATTCTGTAATATCATGCATATTGCCATTTTTGGGGCATATGGTATATTTATCCTTATACAATTCTTACACCCAGGGAATTTCCCATTGTGTTAAGGTTTAGTTGTAAGAAAACCAAGTTTACCATGTCAAAGAATCATTCTTACTCAATAACAAAATCAAAGTAATTTTCGAAGGCATTAAACTAAATAACTTAGTAATTTAGTACCTTTGGAAACATTAATTTAACCTTATAGGTTAATATTGTTATTTCGTAATATTGTTTCGCATTACATTATATGAAACTACACTTTACATGTTATTGACTTAAAACAATACTAAATATTCTTTAGTTTCTGGAAAAGATTAAGTTATTATACAAGAAAGCTGACGTATTTCCTTTGATAATTGCTTTCATTAAATAAAACAGAAGTTAAATTTAATTATAGCAATTGATTGATAAGTTTTTATCAGAACATATTTGTTGGCTTAGTATTTTAAAATAAATGACTAAAACTCAAACTTCCTGAAATTTTTCATTTTATCTCAAATTATCATTACAGCATAAAGACATTACTCGAAATGGGATATTTGACAGTGGGTAATTTATGGAATCATGGTACACTCGATCCAAAATTTAACGACACTAAGAATGTGCCATTAAGTTTAATCACATGCATATGTACAAAGGTCGCTTTTTAAATTTCTGCTCAATTCTACAATTTTCTTTAATGACTGTGATTAACCATGAAAAACGATTATAACTGCGGTTTTTAACGCTTAATCACATGATCACAAAATTGATATTCACCATTTGGAAATCTCGTGCTTATTACATTCGTTTAATTGAATTACCTTGTATAATACAAGGATATTTCAGTTATAATTTCTCTGAAAAGTTGTATTGTATACAATATCTTATCCTAGCAAAGGATAATCTGTATACTTTTTATTAAATGTAATTAGTCCAAACTCTTCAAAAGCCAGCAATGTCATAATTTTTTACTTGCGTTTTTATTAAATTTCCGCCTTCTATTATAACTTAAGCAAGAAAATAACCACTAGAAGATTGAGACGATCAAGATCAATTAAATGAGATACCATTCCCCCTGTTGATTGTACAGTATTGAGACGGTTTAGGCAAGGATGCCAAAGGCAGGGGAAAGGTGGGGGGATAGCATGACAAACTAAATTATCTAAATTTAGGAAGGGGGACTCGATAAACACCATGTATACAGATTGGAAACTATATTTAAATAATCATACAGTAGAATTGGATGGGTGGGATTTAAGTGTCTAGATTTGGGTAAGGGTTCTGAATCTGTAGAGTTGGGGTATATATCACTGGTTTAGGCCCACACTGCTAACATCCCATTTCGGCCACTCATTTTCTAACCTAACTTAACCATGTGCTGTGGACAAGAAAACCGTCCAGAGAAAGTTCATACGATTCCAATGTTCTTGGAGAGATCTGAGAATCATCCATTAAGAAAATTTGGAACAAATAAGCTGAATATAAAAGACATGGTCAAGGAAAGAAGTTGCGCAGAACTAAGGGGATGAAAACTGATTTGGAACGACTTATCATCAAATGTGCGTAATCACATGCTTTTGAGGATAGTAATTCTGAATTAAATGTGTTTGAACCCCTACACCTAAATTGAGTGTCTAGTATAATAGCACAGTGATGTGATGCTGGAAAGCCTGTACTTTTCAATCAATAACAAATGTTGTGGATCATGTGCGAGGAGTGGCATCTTGTAACCTTTGATGTAGAACAATGTGTGATTCCATAGTCTAATGTGGCCACAGAAGCCAACAAGAAGACGCCCCCGACATTGATCCAGCATCACAATAAGTTTGTGTTCTGTTGGACGCTCAGTTGTGGTGCAATGGTTCTAGCAAAGTCAACTAAGAATTTGTCTGCATGTCTCACAACCATGTGATTACACGTGTATGAAAAACACATTCCAAAGCCCGTGGTCAAAATAATTCGTCATTTAGTGGGAGTGGCCACTCCCACTAACCCACTGAGACACTTTCATTTGAGTCGCCTATGAAATAATTATTTTCAATAAAATTATATACACGTAATACCATAAATACGTCTTCAATCTTCCATAAATCCATCACCACACACCTGGAGACACTGGTCTATGCCATAATATAACACTTGTCTAGACATGAACACCCTTCACACATGCTTTTAATATACTACCTTATGACAAAGTCGTGGTTTTAAACAATCACAATGTAAGCTGACATGCACTGCAATAACTTAATTAAAGTTTAAGCCTACCTGGTTTTCAGTTCCTCGTTGTACTGTAAATGATGTAATCTTTAATCAGACATCTTGATCCGTTCTCGGCGTAAACGTGCTCACAAATCACACCGGATCTTCGTCTGACCACTATATTTCCCAAACAAAACGCCCACAGAGAAATTTTCGTTACAAAAAGCATATTTGCATATGTGACGTCACACACTTAAATCACGTGAGCGAGCAGGTAGATAAAAGGAAATAAACCCACTGAGGTGAACTTTGATCCAGACTGTTTTTAATTTGAGATTTATAAACCGGCTGCAGGGGTTTTAAAAGCATCCATAATGATGGTTACTTAGCATATTATTAAGTCATATTATGGTGAGGGTGTACTGTATGTGAACGACCCTGAACTATATATTTCATAACTGGTGAATGTATAATTCTAGCATACAATCCCATGTTAAAAATTGGAAATTATGGAACCTACTGTACAATTGTTGCCAC
>JAQGAE010000529.1:0-34482 GCA_034696685.1 Julus scandinavius | reverse complement strand
AGCGAAATAGATTGCGTTATTAAACTGATGCGCTATTTTAAATTTGAGAATGTAGTTTTGATCGCTGATTCTTATGCAGGTAATGTGAATATATACAGCAATTAACTACTCTTTTTAAAGTCCACTTAAATCTAATAAAACTATACTTAAATTATTTAGATATCAATGCAAATAATTTTAGAGCCCGCTTAAAAATGTTTTTTACTCGCATGGTATTTGAAGTAATCTTCGTGGAGTCAACTCTGAATTTACAGGAAACTATTGTGGAAATGTCTGAAAAGTATTTCAATTTTGCAATAATATGTAGTTCCCATAACACCGAAATACTACTACAAATGGTATGCTAACTTTAAATACGCTTCTAAATAACATGTATAGTTGCTCGATTTTGCCCTAAAAACTACTTCCTTATCATTAGGTAAAAACTAACAATCTGTTTAACACGAGTCATAGATGGTTAATTGTGAGCCAAGCACTACCAACAATTTTCTGGAAAACTATTATTTCCGTGGAGACTCAAGTTGTATTAATTTCTCCGAAGACATCTTCGCAGGTTAGTGACTTAAAAGTTTCGAGCAGATTTTATGAATTTGTTAGTTATATCAATCCATTATTCAACATGCAGCTGATGAATAATAACGAAGATAAGTCAAGTACGCCAACACTTGTCCATTTGGACAACAGATCGCGGGTATAATTTACCAGATGAATGTTTCTTTGTTGTAATCCAAATTAAGTATAGTATAATTTGATCGATTTCTTATTTAAGTTCTCCGAGGAAATCATAAAATCGCCAGAGTTCTTTATTTACGACGTTTTCTACAGTTATCAGATGAAAGAATTGGAATTTATCAAATTTGCACATTATACAGTTCGAAACGGATTAATTTTTCTTGAAAATTTTGATTCACACGATTGTCAGCAAAGACTTAGAGGACGAAGAATAAAATTAGGCGCGTTCGTCGTAAGTTAGCATGTATCTGAAATAGGAAGTTTCTTAAAAAATAAAATTGTACAAATTTTTTTCCATTAATAACAGCAATCCCCATACGTCGACATCGAGACTATAAACGGATCTTTTCATTTTAGTGGATTCGCGGCAGATATCAATCAAATGCTAATGAACTATTTCAACGTAAAGTAAGGTTCTGTCAATTTTTCGTTGGTATGGCACGAATTATTTGTATCGGAGCATAATTGATCTCAAGCTTACCATTTTTAGGAGCAAACTTCCAAAGTGAACATTCAAGTACTCCAAAAAGCCAATATTTAAATTGGGATCTTAGAATATTATATTAAATCATTAATTGTTATGAATATTTCAGTACTTCAGTAAAAATATACGAGACTGTCTGGGGAATTATGCAAAACGATAGTTTCACAGGAGCTTTAGGTGTCATTCACCGAAAGGTAATTGTAGAACAATAGATTCGCTATTCGGATTTGTCCTAGCCATAGCAATTGACTTTTTTTTTCCTTGTTCAGGAACTCGACCTTCACATGAATGTATTAATTCCAGCTCCCTTCCGTGCGAGGGCGGCTCAATATACGCCTGTAATGTCAAAAGTAGATTTGTCCCTAACGTATGAAACTCCACCATCCTCTGTTCCTCCCACGACTTACTTATTGCCCTTCAGTGGATTAGTATGGCTGTGCATCGCCATTGGACTTATTTGCGTACTGATAACATTGGCAGTTGCCATGTGTTACAGCCCTGGATGGAAATCTGCAAATATTCCCTCCAGAACATTGCATACCAAGATTTTTCGTTTATTGACAGGAACATTTATCGATGAAGGTATCAACTTTTCATCTAAGGGCACTAAAACTTAGGCCTCTATACTTTGCAATCAGTGGCGGACTGGCCAGTGTGTCAGCTTGCCCAATGGCAAGTGGGCCTATCTTAAACATTAGGCAATATGTTAAAAATATCAACAACTTTTTAGTAGCTTAATAATAGCATATATATATGAATTTATTTCACACAAATATAAATTGCACAATTTTTCACTTACAATGTGTTCTTGGAAAATTGTAATTATATCTCATAATAATTTATGCCTTATACAGTAGTTGAGGTTGATAGTAGTATGCTGTCAGCGAATATTTTTAGACCCAGTCCACCACCGCTTGCAATAGTTAAAATTATTTATGTATATATATATAGTTACTATCATAAATGTAAATACGTTACTTTATGCATATATCAATTCAAAAAGAATGAAAACTACAGCATGGCCGGGATACAAAAACTTCTTCTGATACACACTTGTAAAAACTAGCAAATCTGTTCACTAGTGTAACATAACGTTAAAGAAAAAGGGGGTTCAGGAGCCCTGGGCCAATTAAATTAACCTGATGTTGTCTTGGAATGTTTTGTAGTCGATGCCTTAAAAACTAAAACTATAAGATAACATACATCTAGATTGTGTTATGTCAATTTTGAGATTAATTAAGTAATTGAATACCATTGTAATGTACTAGGTTTAATTCATAATTTTAAGTGCTGACCGACCCACCTGGGAATACAGCGAAAGTGATATATGGGACCCTGCTGATAGCCTCTCTAGCAATGTTCATATTATACACCTCAGTATTGGTTTCGTTTCTCACGTATCGAGAACCGGAAATGCCCATTCGTAACTTGCAAGATTTGGCCGAAAGTGACGAATATACAGGCGTAACTGTTGCGAATTCATTTTACGAAGGAATTCTTAGAGTAGGTTAATAAAAGTTATTAGTTATACATTTCAAAATAAAATTTTAAAAATCAATTATTTTCAAATGTAAGTCATTACTTATTTCAGTTTGCTCACATTGGACTCTTCAAGGATTTGTGGACAAGAATGTCAGCAACAGAAGCTTTAAGTATACAGAACAGTATAGCAAACGCCGTTAAAACAATGTACACAGGGAAAAATGTTCTTATATTTGATGGCAGTCAGTCAATCACCATGTCGAATAATAACTGCAGTATTTCGTTGATAAGAACACACTTAGTTCGCGAATATATACATTTGATGGCCAGGAACGACTTCCCTTACAGTAGAATGATTTATATGAGGTACATTTCTTGACCAACGAGCAAGCTAATTATACTATGTAGTTTCATTGAGTTTTTTTGTTTTTGTTTTTAGAATGTTGCATATTAATGAAGGAGGTGTGCTAAATCGATTGTCAATAAAATATGCCACTACGGGTCGCCCTCCATGTGACCAAACAGATCCCAGTTTGACTTTTGGAATACATCAAGTAGTGGGGCTATTTTTTGTGCTGGCTTGCGGAATGCTGTTATCCTTTGTAATCTTCTTTGTCGAAAAATTACTTAAGGCATCAAATCGAAGATAGATTTTGGCAGTTCAGCCATATCATATTTTTCCTTGATTTTTGCTTAGTGATGACATTGACATATTGTTTTACCAAAGTTATCATTGAAATATTGTTTTACCAAAGTTACTATTGAAAATTTGAAATATTGTCTTACCAAAGTTACTATGAAAATTTAAAATATAGTTTAATACGTGTAGTTTTTAAACAGTGCAAAAGTATGTACATCAAACCTTAAAACAGGTATTTTACCATTCAATATCAGCATATAAATGTTTTAGTTAAAAGTTAATTATAATCTCAAATATCACGGACATGTTAGTTAAATATCATACGTGATAATTTTGTTGCAATAAAAAGTTATCATTGCCACCTGCTGGCAGTATGTGGAAATTAACGGACATTTTTCAAACTTGTTTATTAATTTTTTTAAATTTACCATTTCAAAGTGAAAAACGAGCATCAATTTCCATTGCTGATTTATCAAGCTATTTTAAACAATTTGTATTTTTATTTAATATCTTTTTGTTTGGCTGTGAGTGTGTTTTAAAATTTCACCCATTGAAAGTGATATGCTTATATTCCACCTTAAAACCAGATTACTTCGCGAACATCTGCATATGATCACGAAGAACGACTTTCCTTACACCAGAATGTTATACATGAGGTAACATCTTATAACGTAAAACTTGATTCATGAACTTAGATGTGATTTTTTCTATACTATAATTGTTAGATTATTGCATATCACCGAAGAAAGGTCTTTTCGAGCGTTTGGGCAAGAATTACATGACCTTATAAGTCGACCACTTTGTGACGAACCAGAACCAGATTTAACTTTAGGATTATTGCAAATTGTGGGATTATATTTCCTTTTATCTTGTGGAATGATATTAGCACTAGTCACTTTTATAGTTGAGAAGATATTGAAAAGACAGAATAATGTGCCCAAACACAACACATGGCGTGTTGTTTGCCAAAATCAAGATTCTTGAAAATGTTATCAAAACCATAAATTCTGTTTTACTGGTTCATATGTGCAGTAGTAGTTAACTACCGTATATAACATTTTTGTTGTTGCAGCATATCGTTATGTATAAGTGTTGTCATTAGTTGTTTTTTTAGCGCTCAGTTTTATGGAAGTTACACTAGCAATTTACCATATGGCTAGATGTATTATTATTTTAATAGCGGAGAAACAACAAAACACGTACTTGTCGTAGCAAACACTACACAACGATGTACGATAATTAGAGTGCGGTTTCTGAATAAACACGAATTTGCAAAACCCAGCGTTGTGCAATTTAACAGTGATCTTGTTTCTATGTAATGCTAATTGGTACCGTGGTAGGGAAAATAACAGCTGACCTTTCATGCTTAAAACAGCTTTATTGAACTGACAATGACAAATGTTATCATTCCAAAGGTAACACGCTTCATGGTCTTTAATGTTGAAGATCAGAAATATTGCATTCTTCAAAAAGATCAGAAAATCTTAAATTTTAAATTTTAAATCTTGAATCTGATGGTTAACTAAATATGAGTGGCCAATATACATGTAGCTTCATTATATTTGCAGTTTGTTTTTTAAACATTATAAAATGCAATAACTTATCTCGCGAACATCATCTTCAAATGGTGAATACAACAGGTAAGCTATAATTTACAAACTTCACGACTCCTGAACTATGAAAGCATTAATTCATGTCATATTCCTTTTTTTAACACGAAGTACGTAGTTCAAAAAATTACATGAATTCCCTAATTCCTCTTACTTGTGATCAGAGGGATTTATCAGAAATGGAGGAAAGTATCCGCATTCATCAGAGATGTTTCAGGCGAAGTTTTGCTTTATATCCATTAATGGAAAATGACATTTTTCTGACGACATATCATAGCGAAATGGATTGTGTAATTAAACTGATGCGCTCTTGGAAATTTGAGAACGTGGTTTTGATCGCTGATTCTTATGCAGGTAATGTGAATATATACAGCAATTAACGACTCGTTTTTAAAGTCCACTTAAATCTAATAAAAGTATACTTAAATTATTTAGATATCAATCCAAATAATTTTAGAGCCCGCTTAAAAATGTTTTTTACTCGCATGGTATTTGAAGTCATCTTTGTGGATTCAACTCTGAATTTAGAGGAAACTATTATGGAAATGTCTGAAAAGTACTTCAATTTTGCAATAATATGTGGTTTCCATAACACCGAAATAATACTACAAATGGTATGTTAACTTTAAATACGCTTCTAAATAACATGTAGTTGCTCGATTTTGCCCTAAAAACTACTTCCTTATCATTAGGTAAAAACTAACAATCTGTTTAACACGAGTCATAGATGGTTAATTGTGAGCCAAGCACTACCACAAATTTTCCAGAAAACTATTATTTCCGTGGAGACTCAAGTTGCATTAATTTCTCCTAAGACATCTTCGCAGGTTAGTGACTTAAAAGTTTCGAGCAGATTTTACGAATTTGTTAGTAATATCAATCTATTATTCAACATGCAGTTGATGAATAATAACGAAGATAAGTCAAGTACGCCTACACTTGTCCATTTGGACAACAGATCGCGGGTATAATTTACCAGATGAATGTTTCTTTATTGTAATCCAATTTAAGTATAGTATAATTTGATCGATTTCTTATTTAAGTTCTCCGAGGAAATCATAAAATCTCCAGAGTTCTTTATTTACGACGTTTTCTACAGTTATCAGACGAAACATTTGGAATTTATCAAATTTGCACATTATACAGTTCGAAACGGATTAATTTTTCTGGAAAATTTTGATTCACGCGATAATCAGCAAAGACTTAGAGGGCGAAGTATAAAATTAGGCGCTTTCACCGTAAGTTAGCATGTATCTGAAATATGAATTTGCTTAAGGGGGATTACAACCTATCCCTTTCAATGGGTAAATTTGCATCGACACTCACAGCCAAACAAAAAGAGATTAAATAAAAATAAAAATTGTTTAAAATAGCTTGACGGATCAGAAAGTGCATCATATTGTTGTTTTTCACTTTAGAGTGGTAGATTCGTTTTAAATTAATAAATAAGTTTGAAAAATGTCCGATAATTTGCATTCTCATGCTGCACGTGCTGGCAGCATAAGAATGGTTTGGCTGAGTGTGTCGTTTAAAATTTACCTATTAAAAGGGTAGGTTGTAATCCCCTTTAAAAAATGATATTGTACAATTTTTTTCCATTAATAACAGCAATCACCATACGTTAACATCGCGACAACAAACGGATCTCTTCATTTAAGTGGTTTCTCGGCAGATATAAATCAAATGCTAATGAATTATTTCAACGCAAAGTAAGGTTATGACAATTTTCGTTAGTGTGACACGAATTATTTGTATCTGAGCATAATTGGTCTCAAGCTTACCATTTCTAATGTTGCAAACATAGTAGATGCAAACTTCTAAAGTGAACATTCAAGTACTCCAAAAAGACCTATATTTAAATTGGGATCTTTGAATTTTATTTCTTATAAATAAGATATACTTTTTTTTTTTAATTTAAAATTTGACATGTGAAACAGTTGACGTTAAGTCAGTCTTCTGACGTGAATATTATTAGAAAAAACAGTGAAAAAGTATGTAGAGTATCTCCAATCATTAATAGTTACGAAAATTTCAGTACTTCATTAAAAATATACGAGACTGTCTGGGGAATTATGCAAAACGATAGTTTCACAGGAGCTTTAGGTGTCGTTCACCGAAAGGTAAATAGAACAATAGATTCGCTATTCGATTTTGTCCTAGCCATAACAATTGACATGTTGAAGTGTTTTGACTATTTTTTCCTTGTTCAGGAACTCGATCTCCACATGAATGTATTCGCTCTAGCTCCCTTCCGAGCGAGGGCAGCTCATTATGCGCCTTTAATATCAAAACTAGATTTGTCCCTAACGTATGAAACTCCACCATCCTCTGTTCCTCCCACGACTTACTTATTGCCCTTCAGTGGATTAGTATGGCTGTGCATCGCCATTGGACTTATTTGTGTACTGATAGCATTGGCAATTGCCATGTGTTTCAGCCCTGGATGGAAATCTGCAAATATTCCCTCTAGTACATTGCACACCAACATTTTTCGTTTATTGACAGGAACATTTTTCGATGAAGGTATCAACTTTTCAAGCAAATCTATTCACTAGTGAACCATAACATTTTAATTTGTGTAGTCTAGATATATACTGTAGTATATGTATTATTTGGGAAGCTTTTAAAGAAAATTGGGGTTCAGGTCCCCCTGGGCCATTGAAATTAAACTGAGGTTGGCTTTTTTGTAGTTGATACCTTGAAAGCTATAACTTGAACATAACATACACGTAGATCAATACAGTATATATTGTGCTACGTATGTCAATTTTGAGATTATTTAAGTAACGACTGACATTGTAATGTTGGCTCAATTCATACTTTTAAGTGCTGACCAACCCACCTGGGAGTACAGCGAAAGTTATATATGGGACCCTGCTGATAGCCTGTCTAGCAATATTCATATTTTACACCTCGGTATTTGTTTCGTTTCTCACGTATCGAGAACTGGAAATGCCCATTCGTAATTTGCAAGATTTGGCCGAAAGTGACGAATATACAGGCGTAACTGTTGCGAATACATTTTACGAAGGAATTCTTAGAGTAGGTTAAGAAAAGTTATTAGTTATATATTATAAAATAATATTTAAAAAATCGACTATTTTCAAATGTAATTCATTGCTTATTTTAGTTTGCTCACATTGGACTCTTCAGGGATTTGTGGAGAAGAATGTCAGCAACAGAAGCTTTTAGTATACAGCCCAGTCTAGCAAACGCTGTTAAAACAATGTACACAGGAAAAAATGTTCTTATATTTGATGGCACTCAGTCAATCTCTATGTTGAATAATAACTGCAGTATTTCGTTGATAAGAACGCACTTGGTTCGCGAATATTTAAATTTCATGACCAGGAACGACTTCCCTTACAGTAGAATGATATATATGAGGTACAATTCTTGACCAACGAGCAAGCTATAATTATATGTAATTTGAACAATAATTGGATTGATTTTTGTTTTTTTTTATATTTAGAATGTTACATGTTAAAGAAGGAGGTGTGCTAAATCGATTGTCAATAAAATATGCCACTACGGGTCGCCCTCCATGTGACCAAACAGATCCCAGTTTGACTTTTGGAATACATCAAGTAGTGGGGCTATTTTTTGTGCTGGCTTGTGGAATGCTGTTATCCATTGTAATCGTCTTAGTCGAAAAATTACTAAAGGCATCAAATCGAAGATAGATATTGGTAATTCAGTCATATCATATTTTTCCTTGATTTTTGCTTAGTGGTCCCATTGAATTATAGTTTTACCAAAGTTACCATTGAAATATAGTTTAATACGTGTTGTTTTTAAACAGTAGCTACACACGTATGTATGTACATCGAACCTTACAACAGGTATTTTACCATTCAATATCAGCATATAAATGTCTGTGGTGAAAAATTAATTAATCTCAAATATCATATCGATAATTGTGTTGCAATATATTTAAATAGTGCTTATAATTGTTGGAAAGATTTATTCCTGTGAACTTTTTTAGGAACTAAACTACATGTATGTTTTAGGCGTCTTAGTTTGTAGTAGCCAAAACTAAATGTGGTCTATTCTTTGTATTTTTTGCATGCAAATGCTTAAATATTATAATCTCCAATAATAGTGCTATAAGCGATATCAATGTCATCAATAATAGAAAAATAAAAAGTGTAATTACTTGCGAAAAATCAAGAGTATAAGAAGACGGTCTCTCTTGACCACAGCGGCTATTTTCTGCACTTAAGTACATTTTTTTCAGCCGGTGAAGAATTCCATTTTCTGCCAAGCGGATTAAGCTAATGTATAGAAATAAAACTTCGTATACATACTTTTCTATTTATATTTAGTGGCATAATTGAATAAATCCAACGCTAATATAAATTATTGAGATTGAGTGTTCTGTATGCCCACCATAACTTAATTTATATATTACGAATGCAACGCAATATATGGTTATAGGTTATTGTGCCTACAACTATGCATAATTAATATGATAATAAGCATGTCAAATGAGGAGTTGTGGCTGTGTCTCAGTGAACTACGCATAAAATAATACGAAATATTTAATATATGCATACCTGTTTGAAATGAGATTGGTGTATGGAAATTCGAAACGCCCCACAAGATGGTAATATTGCTTCATATATTGTCCAGTAAAGGTCACTTTGCAATTTCCTCTGGCCAAGTAATGAGTGCCTGGTCCATCCGTGACAAAAACATATTTTCCAGTAAGCATTTGAGCGTAACCATCCTCATAAGTTTTCACAAAACTGCTCTTTCCTCCGTCTCTAATTCTTTGCCAAACTTTTTGGAATATTCCGCTTTTGGCTTCCTGTCACAAAATTGATAAAAATACAACAGCATTTTTAGTGCAATTCGAGCATACCCAAATTAATCCTATCATTATGAGCAATTAAATAACGGTATAACCATAGGTCGAGCAAAACTAACTTCTCAAATTAACTTTGGTTATATATTTTTTTTAAAATTAGTTTTGGTCACGGAATGGATTTCATCCTAGCTAAAACCTTCATGTATTTGGCTAGAATTTACGTAAATATGCATGTGCACATGCGCATTGAGCAACTAATGTGCATTGCCTCCCGGATTCGACTGATTTGGCCTATGCACATTTGCATAAATTCTATCCAAATCGGGTTTCAGCTAGGATGAAAACCATTCCGTGATCACAGCTAATCCCAGAGAAAGGTGCTGTTGATAAATATTACGTAATGCAAGAAAAAGTGAATTCAATACACAAGCAGCTACAGTATCAAATTGCATAAGCATATTATTCCAAATGGCACAAAAGTAAATAAATGTAGGCACATGTTATGTTAATTTGTCAACTTACTTGAAAATTTAATAGCATCGATGACTGATTAACAATCAGTGGTTTGTAGTCTTTGTTCGCTTCCATTTCCTCCAGATTTCTCATCGGCAACTTCATTTCTCTGTATGTTAAGAAGGACGTGAATGCGGAGTTGTAATATGCAAATGATATCATAGTTGACGTAATCAAGGTGAAGAAGACGACTCGGCCAGAACAGCCAGGGGGTTCAAAAAACGCTAAAATTTACATAAAACACAACTTCTATAGTGCGCAACATTGTTTTTTGAATTTCGACATGCATGCATTACAGTAAACATGCTGCACAAATATAATTTGAAGGTCGTTGATTGCAACATACATGCATACTAATTAGAAATTCGCTTAGTTTCCCTTTATTTCAATTTCACAATTTTCAAAAATAGTATTCTTATGTATGTGTATACGATATCATTTAAAGAAGATGACGTTTTCAAAGCTTATAAACTAGACACTGTAGATAGCATAAACATATAAAATGTGCTTTCGAATATCTGAGAGTGTTCTATGCATGTGCATGTATAAATTTTAAAATTATCTGGAGACGTCGGTGTGTTGATGAGATTAATAAACAACTAATTTTTAGATCAATTTTTGTTGCTCACCATTAATAAAAATCGTTCCAGAAAGAAACCAATAAGACCAGGTTTCCTTCTTTCTTGTTGTTTCCAGGGGCAATTTGGCCATGGGATTAAGTACAACGACCAAAACCAAAGAAATGAGTAGAACAATTAATCCACATGCACCACAAAACCACACATCTTCGGCAAACGGTAACAAGTAAATGGTGGGAGGAACAGTAGCTTCTGGTTTATTGAAACACATGACGTTATAGCTACTACATATTGGGGCTGTAGTGTACCGAACTGCACGTTTGCGTGTTTCCAAGATGGCCGCCACTGTTAATGCTAGGTCGTATTGCTAAAATATCAAAAGATGTCGACAATTTTCTATTTTTATTTTATTGGTGTTGTATATAGTATTTATACTGTTAGTTTTCGCTTACTCCATTTTTCAAATATCCCAAATAGCCATTAAACGTGCCATTAGTTTCCGTACCGAATGTTAACTCATGGTCAATGGTAATATTTAATCTAAATGAAAATGTATGTTTGTTTTCTTTCATTCGGACATTATAAAACATAATAAAAGATTGTATTGATATTTAAAATGTACTTGCCTCATATTTAAGTGTCGTTCAAGGATGTAAAATACGTCAACAACATAGCCAGTTGTGGTATTAAAATTTTTATCAAAAGTAGCATAAGGTCCAAGGTTCTACAATGTATATATATACCAACAAAAATTATGTTAGATCACATCGGTCACTATTGAACTGAGTCAGGAGATGTTTAAAGCATATTAACAAGTGAACATAAAGACATACTTACTGCAAATGATATAACCCTGACATTGCGTCCCCTGAGTTGCAAATAAGAACGTGTTTCATCCAAAGAGTCTAATAATTTTAAACCTTTTTCCATTCTCCAAATTGCGAATTTTATAGCTTCTAGCTGGTTTGTTTGAGGGCTGTAAAATACATCGTAGATATTGATCTCTGAAGCCTGTTAAAATAAATATTGCAATTTCTTTAATTTTCTCATTGAAACATTTTTGCCATTTTACTATTTTCCAAACCGATTTGAGTTTGTCATTGAATAATTTGGAGAAGTGCTATTTGTATTGAACGTACATTTGCATTGAGCAGGAATGCTGTTACTTGAGAATTTGGAGAATTGAAATATGGTTGCATCTCGTCAGAATACCAGTATTTTGGCATCATATGAGTTAAGATAATCCAAATGTGCATCTGAGTGAAAAGGACAGGAGTTTTCGCCTGGTGGAATAAATGATTTTTAAGATTATTAATCGAGTTTTCCTGTATTATTTAAGGCTAAAAAATAATTGTTTTTATTCTGCCCCAGACTGAGATATGACAGCAACTATTTTTCTCATAATAATTTCAATTGAACATAAGTCCAAAATCTTCCCAATCTTCCCAAAAAAACTTTTCGGAATTAATCCCATTTTAATTTTCATAAAACTTTCAGTTCAAACTTTTTCTACCAGACTTTGTAATAGAATTTCTTTGTCGATGCTTTAAATTAGAGGACATAATTTGAAAAATATTAAAGTTTCCTTTTCCAGAATTTCTTCGTTAACTTTCTCTGTACATAATAGCACAATGAAACGTTGTTTTGTAATAGCGTCCACAAGAAGCGAATCAATATCTTTGCTGGAATTAATGAAATAAGCATCAGCACGCAGTTTTCTATCAGAAAGAAACGTTGTTATCTCAGCAGCAGTAAGACCTAATGACAATAATAATCAAAGTAATTAGAAAAACCTAATAGGCAGCAATATTTCTATTTATGTAACCCTGTACGTTAAATAAAAAAAACTTACCAGTTTTCGAATCTATTATAACTAAAACATTTTTACATTGCCACAGTTTCATCAAATCAACAAGAGATTTTAGAGTATAATGCTTTGTTACTTCGTAAACTCCTTCAAAATTACGTTTTTGAAACAAATAATGTTTGGTGAACTCTCGGGTTCCAGAAGAATGCAAAAGAAGTTCACCCTTGGTTAAGTTGGAATGACCAGAAAGCACTAAAAGGCAGATGTCAAAATCACAAATACATTCAACATTGATTTTTTTTATAAAATCTCTGATATAGAAGTTTAATGAGGCAAAATACAAGTATTTCAATAAAAGCTTACCGTTTTGGCTGAAAAGCATTGAATGTTGGAAAGGTATAACTGTAGAAATAACATGGAAGGCGAAAATAAAGCTTATCAAATTTACTTGTCGAGACATTGTTATATCGCCCAATGAATGAATATAGGTGATGTTGTATTATTTATATACCTGCTCGTCCATGTATTTAATTCGATAATTCGTCAATTAATGACCATATCTAGATGCATTGTGGAAATGTTTGGTGGCTTAGGTCATATTTCAAAGGTATCATTAGCCTACTTTCAATCAGTCTTCTTAATGGGAAATCTAACAGCGTGACATCAGCTTCAAATGCGCACATTACAAGTTAGAAAAACAATGGAGGTCTTCACAATAAATTAATTTGAATATATTATCTAAAAAAAAGGATAATGATATTGAACATTTAAGTTTTTCAATGGGAAATTAAGTAACAACCACTATGATTACAAACTAATTGAAATTTAATTTAATTTTACTTAGTTGCCTTCCTCCATCAAAAAGTTTTATTACAATACCATGGTTTTTAATTATCCAATGAACATCCTAAAAAGTGATTAAGCCATTTTGAAATTGATTTTTAACAGACAAATTCGTCAAACTGTAGTGTATTTTGGCTGATATTGAATATATCGACTCATTTTTCGCATGTCAAGCTTCATTAATCTTCATGTTTAGTTCCATTGTTCGTAAAAAACTAATTACCATATCCGATGCAAATCGCGAAAACGTACTGATGATACATTAATTAGCGTGCTACAATACTTGAACAATAAATGACAAGGCTATGTGAACATAAACAATGGCCAAGGAATATTCCATGTTACACATTGTTCCACCTACAAGTTTTGTTTTTTGACAAAACCGTCACACTGTCTTACTACTGCTAATGGAATAATAAAAATGATTAATTATTGAAGTATTAAAGTGGTATTAAAATTTATCACTAATACGTCATTCACGGAAATATAAAGAAGATGAAAAAAATATTGCGTTTCAAATATAAAGCTAACACAGTTGAAAGCGTGTTCTTCCGCTAATACCATTCCATGAAATTTCAAAATTTTATTCTTTCATAATGGTTTTATATTTGTTGGTTTGTTTCCAGTTAGGCGTTGTTTTTCTAATGTAATTGTTATTGTTGTTGTCCTAATTTGGGGCTGATGCGGTGCTTCAATTCAGTAATTTTTATGACAAACCTTTGGATAATTAAAGGTTTACTTCATGTTTGCTATGTATCAGGTAAGAAATTATGTTTCATTTATCGTTTCCATGATTCGTGCCTTATTTTCAAAACATCTAAAATATGATTATTTCACAATTTCGTAAAATACAAGGCGAAATGAGCGATGTTAAAAAGGTGATTATTTCCAATGATTCAACAATGCATTCGGTTGTGGAAAAAGGTAAACTTATAATTTTCAATTATCTTAATAAGGGCATTTGAGGAAATTAATCCATTCTTAATGTTTTACCTTCCTTTTGTATATTGTAACTGAAATTGGTGAATTCTAAATGTTTCACACTTAATGCTTAATCATTGCCTATTCAGTGTATCTATAAGTAAATACTATGTACGATTGCATCCTAATAGACGTATAAAATAACATTAAATTAAATTGATTGAATAGCCTATATTATAAAACAGTTAAAACATTAGTGGTTACTTTTTTAATATTTAGCATTTATATTTCAGTTTGTGACTTAATGTCATCGAATTCGGAACCTTTAAGACTTGAGGTCTCTTGTGATGACACTGCATTGGCGAAATTTGTTGTGTTTTCATTAAACAACACTATTTCAATAGATGAATCTGTTCTATGCAAATATCCATTCTCAAAGGCATTGCATTTAAGCACAATTCAGAAAAATGAGAAAATTAAGTACCTGAGAACTCACAATATACTCGAAAGTGTTGTTGATCTCATGGTGTATTGGAAGAGGTTCGATGGTGCATTGATTTACGACGAATACTCAGGTGAGTTAACTTAATAGCTGAGCCATCTTTGACATTTTCATAAATTTTAATAGTATGGAAGAAGTTAAAAATCAAGCTTGTACGTCGTACTTCCGTGACTTCTTTAAAGATCTGCATACCTTTCCGCATGTTTTGTCAAGTATTGCAAAAGCATGATTTTGTTTTACAACATGTATTTTCATGTACTATATATACTGTATATCAGCAAATTAATGCAAAAATTCAACTTGTAGGGATTGAAACGGATTATTTCCTAACACTGCGATATCTAAGATTAAGATCTATTAAAGCAGTGATGATTGCAATGAACCCGACAAGTAACATTTCTCAAGAAATACTCCAAGCGACACATTTGAAAAAGAACATCATAATAATATGTCAGAAAGAGCTTACCAATGCTATTATAAACGAGGTAAATATATTTTTGCTGGCCATACAATTTTTTTTAACTTTCAAGCGTGAATTTTTACCGCGAGTTTATTGCAGGTGAATTCATATGAACTCATGAGTGGTAACCATACCTGGATAATAATCACTCCTGAAGTACCAGAAGCCCTAATAGGAGTGGACATACCCCCAAACTCACAAGTGACATTGATGTCATGGAGAATAAACAAGGTAAATAAATATAATTTAAAATTATATTTTTGAAAAAAGGTCCTAAAGTAGCTTAATTTTATATTAAAGGCGCCACTTTTTTTAAATTTCACACTTGTTAAAAAGTATTAATGTTTGCAACCAATACTAAAAAGATTAACAAATGGAATGCTGTAGAATTGTTAAAATAATCTGTTTTAATTCATTATTCAATGTTTAATTTTTTTTTAACAAAACATTTCCTTGGACACATCTAGGATCTGTCATTTAGCTCATCTAGGGATCTCCGATGGTCTTTGGAAAATCGAAATCTAATGAATAATTGGATGCAAAGAAACCAACTTTGTGAGCTGAGCAATAAAAACGTGGAGTTATACATCAGCGAAATGGACAAAGTAAGCTTATTTATGTCTTCCTTGTTGTAAACATTAAAAAAACCTGTTTTGACAAGTATCCTTGATGATATATGTACATTAATCACTCAACTTAGTGATATATTTCTGGTATAATAGTTTCCCGCATACCTGAAGAGTACTCCAGACATTGACATATTAGATGCCTTCTTTAGCCTGGAGAGTAATAGCACAGAAACGGTCAAATTTGCGCATTGGAATCAAATTACTAAATTATTTATGCTGGAAACACTTGAAGATCACGACAGAGAAAGACGATTAAAGGGCAGACGAGTTCGAATGGCAGTATTTCAAGTAAGACCAATGGGCTCATTGAATGGACTAAACCAGCTTTTTTTATAAATAACCCCTGCGGAATTCCACCCTTATGTCCAGGGAACACCCTAGTACAAAAAAAATGTAGTTTGCACATTTTTTCAATGAAATTGATACAAATTATATAAAATTATAGTTTTTTAATAAAAAAAAGTAGGGGGACCCCAAAACATTTTGCAAAAAAAAAATCAATAAATAAAATAAAAATTATCAAACATTTACATTAAATATATAATTATGCACTATTGTTTTTCAAATCCACATTTTACAGACAACATAAAATAGATTTTTTGGATTTTTTTCCAGCATAAACCCTATACATTCTTTAACAGAACTAATGGCAACTTGCATATAACCGGTTATCTTCGGGAACTGTTCGATATGATAATCGAGACGCTCAATATAAGGTATGTTTTTCATTTTTATCTTACAAAGTCACAACACGCGTTTGATCAAATGAAGAATTAGTAACATTTTTCATTTCAGGTATACATTTAGAGAAACTGATGAACAATTTGGCACCAATGAGAATGGAACTTTCACAGGATTTGCGGGAAGATTGTACCGCAGGGTAGAATGATTACATCCTAAGATCGAATTAACAAAAATCGATAACTTACCTGACGATTATTATTTCCAACAGGAGGTGGATATGGGCATGAATGTGCTGGCGATGACTCCAGGTCGCCGGCTAGGTGTCCGATACGTGGGTCCTATAACAAAAGCCCATTTTGCAATTATTTACAACAGACCAGATCCGATTATTCCACCGACCACTTACTTATTGCCATTCACCTTGTTGGTTTGGATCTTCATATTTGTCTCATTGGCGTTCATTGTTGTTGCCATTTATGTGGTTATGATGATCAGTCCAATCTCTAGAAGACATGTAACCCAATCTGAAAAAGTTCATACTATGTCTTTCAGATTTATAACGTTAACTTTCCTAGAAGAAGGTACTAGAACTTATGTAAATATGTTTCCTAGAGTTGCTATTTATATTGATAACTTTTTTTCGAAATGTGCATTATCTAAATACTTTTTGAAAAACAAAATTCCAACAGTTTATGTAACATCAATTAATGATTTAATTTTAAGGATTTGTGAGTTTAATTAACACCTCCTTCATTGGAAACTGCAAATAAATGTCACTCATTAACAAAGTAGCAAAATCATAATTTATAATTTTTTTATTATTAGTATTTGAATACCCGCCTGGATTGCCATCAAAAGTTGTATATGGTACTTTACTGATGGCTGTGCTGGCGATGTTCGCCCATTACACGTCCATCTTCACATCGTTTCTTGCATACCAAGAAGAAAAAATCCCATTTAGAAGTATGGAAGATGTAGTCACAAACGAAGAGTATCAAGTGTTGATAGTAAACAAAACGAGGCATCAAGACGTGTTCCAGGTAATTTCTAAGAAAATAATTACTTGGCACACGAAGTAAAAAAAAAATCAGTTGATGCTACTCATGGATGTACAAAAATGTGCTATTTTGACATTTTTTCAAAATAAATCCCTTTTTCCCAACAATTCTAAATTTTCAACGCTTGGAGGTACCCTGTCAATGTTATTTTAGAAAATGATTCCAATAATGCTTAATAATATAATCTATATCTTCTGGTTTGTGATCATTGTTCATTTTTATACAGAATGCTAAAGACGGAGTTTATGCAGAAGTTTGGCAAAGAATACTACGACAAGGTGACAAAAGTTTTGAATATAGTTTTGAATCTGGAATGCTCAGAACGCTGACGGGAAAATATTCATACATAAGTGATGGACCGACGTGTATGTATTTAAGCCACGGAAACTGCAGCGTGGCATTTGCACCCATCAAATATTACGAAGAATATTATAACATGGCACATAGGAGAGATTTTCCTTACACCAGGCTGTTTTCCTTTAGGTTTGAAACCAATTTCTAACTTATTGGTAACATTTGCATATGCAATTAAGGATGGAAATCTCCGATAATTGTGTGTGTTTTTTTTTATCTCAGTCTAACACAGATCATGGAATCTGGAATTTTTCGACGCCTAACCCTTCGTTATTATTTGGACAGTAGACCACCTTGCAACTTTGGCGGCAACAGCCTATCTTTTGGAATAAATCAAGTAGTTGGGGTTTTCTTCATATATGCTTGTGGCATATTACTTTCTATCGTCGTTCTTGTCATCGAGAGGCAAGTACCTCGGCATTTTATTCCATCTGCCATGCGTAAGGAATGTAGGTCGAAAATTCCTACCGTGAAAATATATTCTACCCCATGATAAGCTTTAATGCAAGTACTTAGAGAAATATACTGGCTGCTCGAATGAGTACCAAACTGAAAATGTCATACTCGATATTTGTTCAATGGGTACAGTACTATGTTAGTATACCTGCAAGAATTGTAGTCACTCTTAATATATAAATGTTTAAAATAAACTTGAAAATAAATGCATAAACTCAAACAATTTTTTGGCATTTTTCATCGTTCTTATGCCAAAAAAAAAAAATAATGAACACTTATAAAGTTAGAGGTCCAAAGACATTAAGGTCATAGAGGGTCTAGCCATTAATGGGGAAAGATCTCATGTTATACACATGCAAGTAGGGGGGAAAAAAAAGAGGAAAATATAATATGGAAATGAAGGAGTTATAAAAAAAAATAAATAAATAAAATAAAAAAAAAAAAAATATGTCGATGTCCGATTTTTTTGAGTAACTATCCCTGGAAACAAATGATGGAAAACCGCAAAGATCCGTCAGGATAGCAAACTTCGTCGGAAGGCTCGTACGTCCCCAGAGGGTGCCAAACGGGAATAAGGAAAATTGGTAATTCATTTCGATTTGACTTAGCAACCAGTGCTTACGTTATTAAAAGAGTTCTAAGGGATAATCGAGACTATAATTCGGTTGTAGAACCATATTTGGATGAAATAGATATTGCATTCCAGTAGTGAAACAGGAGGGGTCTGTTATTAGTTTTCACAATCATTGAATGTTTCATACATTTATTATTTCCATAATTTCAGAAGATTTTCCAAATGGAAACAACACACATGTACAAAATAGAAAATGAAATCTTTCAATAATCCTCTGTTAAATTGTCTCTTCTTAAATTAACATACCAACTACAATTAGATTTCAGACGAAACAGATGCGAAAAGGCAAAATCAATCACTTCTCAATGCCAATGAGAATTCAACGGTTGCTTTAGTTTCATCCTCGTCATAATCATGTCGGATGCCTACGTCTACGACGATCCACGCACGGTCACTGGTTCAGTTGTCACCGCCATTTCCTCGCCTTGTTAAAATATACTCCGCGTGTCAAAAATATATACACATTATCAGTAGAACATCTCGACTGCCGTATCTCTTTTGCAACATCCGATGGAAAAAAGTGAATGTAATCCATGGAATTCCGTTTCTATCATATTAAATGTCACATTGGATTGTTCGCGTTCAATGTCTCGAATTGTATTCTTGGGGAGGTGGACGACCAGAAGGAAAATCATGCCTATTGAAGTCTCTATCGTCTGGTTTCCTTCGCCAGCTGTCCACGTGACCCTGATGACTGGAATATGCACCTACCGGAGAATGGCCATGGCCTGGAACAGGCAT
This sequence comes from Julus scandinavius, assembly GCA_034696685.1. Classification (NCBI taxonomy): domain Eukaryota; kingdom Metazoa; phylum Arthropoda; class Diplopoda; order Julida; family Julidae; genus Julus; species Julus scandinavius. The sequence continues at coordinate 14,544 of JAQGAE010000529.1, read as the reverse complement.
ATGTGGGCCTCCTGCTACATGCCCACCATGAGAAGGGGACCAATGTTGGGAATATCCACCACGCATGGGAGGAGGATGATGATGATGTTGAAAATTAAATCTGAAACATATTTTTCCTATCAAAAATTGCAAGTTCTGCTGCGAACAAGATAAACAATTAGGACAAATATCAATAAAATTAGATAGATGGACACTGATTGGAAGAAAGGTGGGCTGTTGTTTTTTAGTTTTGTTTTTAATTAATATTAAACATAAAAATTATTTTGCAGGAAAGAACGAGGAAGCTCTTTAAAGGTGATATCCCAACATAAATCTGGATGGTTTTTTGGCTCGTCTGGAGTATCTAATCAAAGGATTAGGCGCAGGACACCCCTTATTCTGTTGAGGGATTAATTACCTTGGATCTCTAGGATCCCTCTCTCTTTTCTCGTTTCGATCCCGTTCTTTAGGATATCCATGAGCAGGGGGACCGTCTCTTCGATAGTGCGGGTTGTAATGCCCAGCACTGGACCTGTCCCGTCTATGGTCTTTGATGTACCTGAAAAATTGGTGAAATGTTAAAGATTTGTAGGTTTAATTTGTATATAATTTGATCCCTGGTTAAATAGGGAGTGGATTCCTTACCTGTCCTTGTGGTCCCTTGACGGGTGTTGTGGATTCCAGCGTTCCGTTTGTGATGGTGGTATTCCAGGAGTGTTAGGATGACTGTGGTGTCCAGAAGGAGGATAGTTGGCATGTGATGGCAAGCTATGCCTAGACATACTATTCATATTTTGACTGCAATAATAATAAATATATACACAGATATAACTGCTATCCATTACGTAACCCTTCTGCATCTTTATTTTATTGCATTTAAATTAAGTTTTCCAAAGGAAATATCTCCGAGGTTATAAAAATTCAAGCATATTTTCAGACTGCTGAACTCCCACCCTGATAACTGTATAATAATCTACGAGCTCAGCAAAAAATGCTTTCTAGTCATTTTGTAATTCCAACATGTGCAAGCAAAAAATAATAAATTCAACCATGATGAATATACTTACTCTTCTCTCCTGTCCATCCGGTCTTTTGTGCGATCCACCCACCCATCTCCACTATGGGAGGAAGCAGGAGCGTTTCCAGTAACACCCGTATTGATGCAAGGACGTTTACTTGGATTAGAATTATAATCATAGCCTGCTGCGCCCCCTGAATGATCAGATGGGTCTCGTCTTTTAGTTCCAGATTTCTGTTGAAGTTGGGTATTAAGGCGTGATTAAAACTCTTTATATATTCAATGAAAATTTTATAATCCTGATTCGCTTCTTACCTCTCCCTTCTTTTTATCTTTCCCTGCATCTTTCCCATCCTTCTCCATTGCCAATTTTTTCGTTGCAAGTTTGTACAGTTTGTAAAGTTTCTTGGCATCATATTCAGTAAACTTGGACACAAAATACCAAAGATTGCTAAAAAAAATCAACAAAAGTTAATGATCAAACAAGTCACTAAGTAATTAATCTCAGGAAAAATATCTGAAATGTTTAAACCGTACCTCCTCCACCTTTTAAGCATGTCAGGGTCTGGATAACTCTTTAGGCACTCGTTGATACGGTCACCAATCTTCAATAGGCATTGTCTAGTGTAGTTCAACTGTTCCTTCTCGGACAACGTCTGATCAGGATTATCGAGTTGCTTCAGGGCTTTCTTTACTGGCCTCATCTTCTCTTTGCACTACAAGTATGATGAAACAATTCATTGTTCTGATAAATTACAAAGTAAAATACAAGCGATTAAAATACACGATAAAAACATACCTCCGTGAACACTGGCATGTCCAGATCCCCAATCACTTCAATTGCCACAGGCTGCTTATTTGCAGTAAAATGCATGGGACCGGAAACGTTGCCTGCTTTAGATTTGTCAGCCGCCTAAATTTAAATAATGACAAGTTATTGGATTAACTTAAGAGTTAATATTTTTTAAATGCACTAGAAAATTAAATGAATTCTAACCTTATTATTTCGCTCCTTTTTCTCTCGTTTCTCTTCTTTCTTTTTCTTTTTTTCTTCATCCTTGGCAACGGCTTGCTGTGACCTACTATCATCGTCTTCTGCACGGGTTGATTCAGATTCAATTGCATCCTTTCCTTTTGGCTTAGTGACACGTTTAGCTTTGGGTGTCTATGAAATAAAAAGTCACATGAAGCTAAACTCTCATAGAAACAAACTCGGTAATGCAGCTTTAATCCAGGGATTGGGGTTTATATTGTAAATGAGAAACATACCGATGAAGGCGAATTTGTATCATTGCTATCATCGTTTTCAATGATGGCTTTGCTTAGTGGCTTGGTCTCTCTCAACTTTCTCTGTCGCTTTGGCTTCTCCTTTATGACAAAAGCAAACAAATAAATAAAACGTTTTAAAAATTGTCCCTGCATTTTATTCGAAAATTCAGAATTGATTTCAGGCATTAAATGTGGAAAATAAGCTGCCATCAAATCCTTCAAGACTATCTAAAATCATATAATTTAAGCATTTTAATTCTTACCAGTCCTTTCTGCTGATCAACCAAACGCCCAAGAACTTTAAGCAAATAATCGGCCCGAGTTTGCAAGTGCTTAGCTTGGGGTTTACTGTCACTCTTGTCTGGCAAAATCTAGTTGAAAAAGCGAAACAACATCATTAGATATCAAGACATCAATGTTCCATAAAATGGGATTTGGACATCTGTTAATAATGCATACCTTTTCTGCAAGTCCTAAATCAGGATCCATTTTTATTGCTTCCCAATTTCCAATTCCATACTCGTAAATGCCACATAATAATTTGGAATCATCTTCGTTATTCCATTTGATGTTCCAGTGACTATCTTTACAATGCGCCGATAAAACCCACTTTCTCCTTTCATTCTTATCAACTGGCAAAATTATGTCTAATGGAGCTAACTCAGCTTCGCACGTCATGACGGTCTTGGCATTGACTGTAACTCCCGAAAGTTTAAAAGATGGCCCTCTGTCGCGCCTCGTCTTGCCACCTGATAGAAATTAAAGGGGATTAAGTAAAAAAAAAAGTAACCGACAAACCATACAAGCGATTGAAATTCTGTAAACTTACCGGAAAGGTTGCTGTCTTCAGCATGTTGAGCACCTTCCAACTTGGCCTTGTATTCGTTCATTGCTTCTTCGCAACCCTTCTTTAACAATTCGCCCAAGCGCTTAATATCTGCCAAAGGCTTTTCTTGTAATTCAGCATCGCATGCAATGGCATCCAACCTAATTGCCAAAAACGAGACAAAATAAGTTTTACAAGCTGCACTAATAGTACATTAAAACTACCAAACCCAAAGAATAAAATCATAAATTGCGAGCGCCTTAATTAAGAAAATGTCAAAATACAAACCTTTTAAGAGGAGTAGCAAACTTCTTGTAACTTTTGATGAATCGCCTGACCTCGGAATCAACGAAGCCTTTCACCGTGTCTCGCTGAACGGTACGAGGTCGGCCTCGTTTTCTTGGTCTATCACTGTCGGAATCCTCGCTGCTTTCAGATGCATCTCTCCGCTTGCGCCTCTTTCGTTTCTCGTCATCGCTTCCAGCATTAGCCTAAATTTCCGGAACCAATTACTTATTAGCCATTTGCAGTTTTATATTTGCGTCATTTGATGCCAGTGTAAACAACTGAATAAAAAGACAAACCTGCTTGGTGGACTTTCTGCTGCGCGGTGGAAGATACAGATCTTCCATCTCTTTCAGGCGCTCCTCATCCTCAATCTTTTTACGATCATCCTCGGGGATGATGTCATCCCAATCTTTGGCATGTTCTGGTGAAGACTCTGGTTTAGGCACATCGTCCTCCTCATCCCATGCAGCAAAGCTGGCCACCTGCAGAATACCAAAATTCTCATTAAATATCCAATTGAAAGTAAATATAGAAATCAAGCCTTCCCATATCAAAAACATACCTTGAAAGCAGATAATAATTCGTCTCCAACAGCCGCAGGCTGTTCATTTGTTGTCTCTGCACGCTTAAGAATTTCATCTATATCAACCTGTTACAATATAAAATAAACAATTGTTCATTTGCAATTAACAAAAATTAAAAAAATTAAAAAACAACACTATACAAATTGGATGCTTACGTTTGGCTCTAGATCATCTTCTTCGCCTTCCTTAAAAAGTTCTTCGGCACCAAACTTAAGAATTGCAGACAATTCTTCTTTATTGAATGGATTGCTATTTCTAAAATATAAATACATAAACAAATGTTAAAATACTTATTAAAATAATGGCATCGCTGCTTAACTTTAGAACTATAATGTAGTGTAGAAGAACCTACCCTGATGGGGCGCTCTTTGACAACACAGTCCGACCAGTTGTGTCCATTCGTTGAATGACCAAATGATCGAGAACCATTTTCTGCTTTGCCTTTTCAATTATGTTTTCTTCAACACTTCCCTTGGTAACCAACCTATAGATGTTCACCTTTAAACGCAATTGATAAAATACAATTAAGTTAAAGAAGAAAAAAAACCACATACACTGAAGTAAAAAAATAAATAAGCGGAATCCTTACTTGATTCTTTTGCCCGATTCTGTGAGCACGGGCCTGTGCCTGTAAATCGTTCTGAGGATTCCAATCACTATCGAAAATTATCACAGTATCTGCGGTAGCCAAATTAATGCCCAATCCTCCCGCACGTGTAGATAAAAGGAAGCAGAAATCCTGTTTAAAAACGGAACATCGTAAATTAGAAAATGCTAAAAAAAAGTGTAACCATCATATAAAATCGTAATGCATTAACTCACCTGGGATCCCTCGGCATTAAAATGATCCAACGCTTGTCTACGAAGCTCGCCCTTAATGGAGCCATCAAGCCGTTGGAACGGAAAATGGCGATATTGCAAATACTCTGCCAAAATGTCCAACATGCGCACCATTTGGGAAAAGATCAGAACTCTATGGCCAGTTTCACTTAGCCGGCATAGCAATTTGTCCAACAAAACCAATTTCCCACTTCCTCGAATGATTTGCTGTTGTTAAAAATAAGCAATATATTGGAATTAAGTGCCGTGTCGAAATTTCATCGCAAACGAAACAATATTTTACAAAAATCAAACGTACCGACAAAATTTCCTGTCCAGTGGTGCCATAGTTTTCCGGCGGCCTTATTAAAAACCCGTGGTTGCAGCATTTTTTCAGCTCCATCACAATGTTGATGAAACCACTAATGTTTCCTTTTAATCCTTTGGTTAGTGCCTTATAGTTTTTCGTCAATATCCACCTAAAATGTATTGAATTTTTAATCTCAGATTCTTTAAAGAATTTCCAATACTAATCAAAACTCCACAATACTAGTGCCTAAAAGGAAACGAAACCTACCTGTAATATTGCTTTTGGATAGAAGTCATCTCAACACGAAGAATCTGTTCAACCTTAGCAGGCAATGATTTTTCAACATCCTTCTTTACTCGTCGAAGAATATAGGGCTCCAACTGCTTATGCAATTTAGAATAGCCCTTTTCGGCAGCATCATTATGATCCCTTTCAAACTCTTCTAAAGAGTAAAATCTGTAATAGGAAAACAATTCAGCAAGAATGTAAATAAATGCTTATGAATTAAAAGTACAAAGTTTAAAATTTTTTTGGATTTGCTACTCACTTGTCCTTCATTATGAAATGCAGAAGAGCCCAAAGTTCCTTCAAGGAATTCTGCAGCGGAGTACCAGTAATAAGTAGTCGGTGATTGGTATTAAACTCCATTAATGACTTGTACAGCAGTGAATCGTCATTCTTTAGCCTGTGGGCTTCATCGACCACTAAAGCAGCCCAATTTACAGTCCCCAAAAAGCTCTGAAATATTTATAAATAATGATGGTCAAGTTCAATAATATTTACGACCATACGCAACGTTGGGAGACATTTACAATTAACTTAATTACATAAAATGCACAAAGACTTACCTTGTCTTTAAGAAGGATTTCATACGTGGTAAGCAATACATTAAACTTTAATCTTTTATTGCCCACATGACACCACTCGTGTTGCCGAATCTATTAAAAATAAAAAATGCTTTAAAAGGACGGTAAAAAAATTGCAAAAAATAATAGTGTAAGAGTATCATACCATATTTCTGCTGACTACATCTCCCAAATAAACAACAAAGTTCATTTCAGGGGCCCAGTTTTCAAATTCCTTCTGCCAGGAAGTCATTGTTGAAAGTGGAACGACGAGAAGATATGGACCATACAGCTCGTGATGATTGAATAAATATGATAGGAAGCATATTGTCTGAATGGTTTTCCCCAATCCCATTTCGTCGGCCAATATAACACTGTTTTCCCTAATGACGTAAATAGAATCTATTAGAATCACCAAACACACGATTATGAACTTTCACAATAGGTAATGAAAGGGACATTACTTGCACCACGATAGCACTAGCCAGTTAAGGCCATCAAGCTGATAATCCCTGAGTTCCAATTTGTCAGGGCCACCCATGTATGTTGGCTGAGTTTTTATCGGAGTAAATTTTGGACGGGATTTCAGCACCTAAAATAGCAACAAAAAAAAGAAAACATAAGAGAACCATTTTAGCAAAACTGTCCTCATTTGCTTTTTATACATTGAGAATGTGACTATAATATAGCGCAAGATAAAGTAACGGAAAATTTTTAAAAAATAAAGAAATGAGTAAGCTTTACATACCCTGCAGTATTTTGATGGAATCTGTTGAGACTTGTTCCTGCGTTCAAAACCAGCCACATATTTTGGAAATTTACTGGAAATCAATGTTCTGTCTTCCCAGGTACATTCAGCATAAGGTAGACCCGCCCATTTGCATAAGAAATCATTATTTACATTTTCAGGCTTTTCCGCTAGAAAAATAAAAAATATGTTAGGCAGGTGCCATCAAAGTGTTTATGATAAGCAAAGAATTAAGTACACAGCTAGCATTATTACCAATAATTCTCTCAACGTTCATGTGACTCTGTCGCAATTCTAACTGCATTTCCAACTGGCACTCTCCATATTCTATGTCTTCGGGTGTAGCTGTCGATTTCCAAAAATTCACTTCTTCCTCCTTCTTTATGAAATTTTCCAACTTTTTAAATCCTTTCACTTTTTGATCCCTTAAAGTGGTTTCAGTTTCCCAGGTATTATGAATATGTGACCAGCCCTTCCACTTGATGAAGTATTGATCTTCGAGCTCTTCGGGAGGCAGAACTTCTGCCCCTGCATTTGGATTTTCTGAATCTTCAACAGCATAAACAGTTGTTACAGAACCAGTTGCTAAAATGAAATAGAAATAAATGGTTATTACAAAAGACAAAACAAACTAGAAATCATCAGTACAAGTCACACATTGTTCACAACGTACCTCCTTTCTTTCCTTTACGATGTTCCAAAACCTTTTCAATAACTTCCACAGACTCAGCTTCAGCGGCAGCCTCTGCTGCTTGTGCAGAATAGTCAACTTCGACTAATTCGTCCGAATCAGTACGATCAGGACTCTCCTCCTTATAACTATAACATACAATGTTCATGTATAAACAATAATTCAACCAACTTAAGATACGGTTAGAAAGATCAAATAAACATAAAATGTTCTCGGTACCTGACTTTAGAAGCCACACGTCTAGAAGTGTTTCTTCTCTTATCAACATCGCTGTCGGAATCATCTTCCGATGATGTGGTAGGCCGCTTTCGATTTGGCTTTGGCCGACTTATGGTTCGGGGTCGCCCACTGCTACTATTGCTGCTTTTTGAAACCTTGACGTTTTGTTTTTTAAGGTTCAATAACTTGGCTCTTAACCTATCTGTTAAACAAAACAAAAATTATGTATTTTACAAACAAGAAACCGAGAGTTCACATCTCGAATAACAGTGACTAAATAAGTTACCTTTCACGCCAGGCTTTCGCTTCACTTTTCTCTGGGGCTTCTGGACTTTTTGCTTATTTCTTACATCGCTTTCATCCCCACTGTTGTTGCTCGTGTCGCTGCCATTCCATCCACCAGAACTTTAAATAAAGAGAGGGCGATTCATGCATAAGTAACTCAATTCCATAAGAAAGATTGTGTGATCAAACTGATGCCAACACCAATTCAAAACAACAGAACAGAGACTACACCGATAATGAATATTTTAGCACAATAACTAGATAATATCTATTTTAAAATGAAAAATATCCAACAATACTAGTCAAGTTCCTTAAGTCTATCACCAAGAAAAAGTAGATTTAATACATACTCTTTCCGCTTTCGAATTTTCTTTCCATTTTCATTGCCGCTTTCCTCGGATTCATCTCCAATGGTGTATCTTTCTGGTTCCTTACGGGGCCGACCAGAACGTCTAACACAATCTGGATAATCTTCCCAAATCTATAATCACATGAAGGCAATAACATTAAAACGTTGATTGAATTTAATTACACCAAAGTATCAAAAGACGTTATGTTCAAAAGATGCATTTTTGTAAAAAGTGACTTACTGGTTTTTCGGAATTTTTGCCTTTGTGCTTTTTACCGTGCTCTTCATCTCCAGCCTTATCATTGCTACCTGCAGAGTTACTGCAATCCTCTTTCCCATCATTACTATCATTCGTGTGGGATTTTGGGGAAGAAGCAGAACTGTGGCCAGTGCCTAAATGGGCATCAGATTTTTCGTTATTCGAACGACTACCTGAGCGGGAGGAAGATGACGACGACGAGCTTCCGGAATCGGAATCAGAGTCCGAGCTGGATTCACTAATAAAATAATTCGAAAAGTTTGTTACATAATTACTAATCTAAAATGTATCAAAAAATAGATGATCTCAGGAAAAACAAATCCATGAATTACACATTTTTCTAAACTAAAAAAATTAACAATAGAATAAATTAAAAGATAACAAAAGCACGGTGATGGTAACCTTCAGATTCCTTTAGAGCAGCATATTCAAACAGGGTTTCATGAAACGTTTTCAGGGTTCCCACATCCTTTTTGTAAGTGTTAATTATATTTTTATATATCTGATGTATAAAAAGCTAACTATATTGTTATGCACGATTCGATAAACTGCATTTTAAACAGAGAGTCGCACTAAGCTCAAAATTTCATTATGACAGCTCAGTTCTGCTATACCTTTGTATCCAATTTGATTTGTGTTGCATTAGGTGTAACTAGATGAAATTTTGGTTTACAATTTACGATAAAATTTATATTACTGCTACTGCATTACTTAAAAATTATAAACAATGTAATACAGTCAGTCAGCTAAAAAATATCAAATTTGATATCTAACTTGTGAATTCTGCATTTTTAAACGTTAAACCTTCAAATTTAAATGTATATGGTGCATTTGTTTCACTAAAGTTCCCAAGAAATTACATTTAAAGAGTAGGGTAAGCTTGAAGACCTTCATCACAACATCATGTTTTTAGAAATGAACAAATTGGAAAAATGGAACTTTTTTCAAATTACTTTTTAAAAAACTGTAAATTTAAATAAATAGTATGGCTTAAAAATGAATCAATCTGTAACAAAAATATAACTACTCCTCTTTATAATAACATCAGGTGCTTGGCTATGTAATCAGTGGAATGTGCATAATAATTGACAAGGTAGTTTTTGGATGTTTTTCATAATCTTGTAATTTGCATTTTTTTGAAGTTGAACTATTTCGAAAATCCCTACTACATCAATTTTTTCCTGAAAACATGATTATGTAATGAAGATGTTTACAACAGTACAATGTTTAGCCCCGTTACTTAAAACACAAATGGACTACAGTAGACCTTTGCTTTACCAAAGATGAAATTAGTGAGTGCCCACTGTACTTTTAAAATCTAAAAACGTTATACAGGGATACAAGATCAAATAACAAAACTTGTATAGCTTCTCTGAATCCATACACCAATGCATTATTATTTTCCACTAGACAAAGCAATGCTATATTTAACCCATTATCTAACAGTTGTCTTCAACTCATTAAATGAAATGCCTTGACTTTTATTAAAAGTTACACAACTCTAATTCTGTCAAGTATGGAGGGTATTGTACATCTTTAATATGGAATTTGCATATGCCAGTAGTGGAAAGAAGGTTTCAGTCTTCATTTGGACAATGAGCCAGCAGTTTTTTTGAAGAACTTAATTCAATTCAATTCAACTCAGTACCCTACAGTTAGCAAATAAATGCCATATGGTAGTGGGGTCATACCCAATTTCAGGAGAATGCTCCTACGTCAGAAGCGACTTGGACATTATTGTTGAATTGAATTTTAACTAAATCAGGAGAATCACCAGGTAAGCTATTCCATCGTCTAATCACATGCCAAAAAAAGGACCAATAGTAAGCATCCGTCTTGGCACGAAGCTCTGTCAAAGGATTTGAGTGATTATGTCTACTCCTAGAGTGGTCATTAGGGGTTAATATATGGGAAACAAGATCGGCTTTGGGGCTGAGAAACATTAGTTCCAGTATGCCCTCCATATTCGAAAAACTAAGCTGTGTTGTCCATAAACCTGAATCTGTATTCAAGGAAATTCATTTTGTGTCAGCTGATTAGGTCATTAAGAAAGCGGCAAAGGACCAAAGCCTGCTGACAGATAATCTACAGCATAGCTTTGATCAATTATGGTATGGATTCAGCGAAGTTGTGAAATAAGAAGTTTTATCACCTTTAAAATAAACTTATAAAAATCATGTGTATTTATTTATGAATCCTCAACTCATGTTAATTTTTAAGAAGACACTTGCCATCACCTAAATTCTTTGAACTTTTTTCTAGTTTCACCAATAAGCCTTATTATTTTTAATAAACCATTTGACAAATAACATTGGCCTTGACATCAAAGCAGCCTTTTTAAATCGAATGATCCTTAACATTGCATGTTAATCTGCAGAACAAGAACCCTACTTGTTGGGGATATCTTAAATGGTTGAAACTATATATATTGTAGACTTCCATTTATAAATAATGGAGACTTTTGGGTTACTTTCATAAGAAGATCAAAGCATTACAACAATGAATTATACAAATGTAAACGTACCTGTCCGATCCCGAAGCTGCCTTTGATCGTCCACTTTCAGATCCTGAATCCGATCCAGAATTTGAGTGGGATGAACGAGTGGTGCGAGATTCGCTTCCAGATCTTGAACCTCTATTCGATTCATCTGATGAATTGTTGGCAAACGTAGCTTCGCTCTCCTTGTTTTTCTGGAAAAAATGCAAATTAAAGCAAAACTACACGTTTAATGATCCGAAGTTTTAAATTATTTGTCAAATATTTGCTTCCTGAACTTATTATATAAGTAGAATCCAATGTAATACCTTTTATAGAAAGTTTGAATACTATTAAACCAGGTTTTTACGTAAGTTTTATTACTTGGTGATCAAAGCACCTCTGTGCACATATACAAAGATTTACTAATTTGAAGTTTAATAAAAGTGAGCCTAGAGGGGTTCTCAGTTGTAACTACAGCAAAGCTGATCAGGTAGCCATAACCTTTATAGAACTAAGAAACTATGCTTTAAATAACTGATATCTAATTTTTCATTAGGTGAAAAGTGCTTCAAATTATATAAATTGTAAAATTTTCCATATTGCTTATAGATTAATACTGCATCAAACGTTTTTCCAAGACGATGTCAATGCATATAACGTGTAATGCAATAACTAAATTCTGCCAGATACGGTGGTCAATACTTAAAACTTCTTATCAAAGATATTTTAGCAAAACAAGTAAAAAAAAAATAGAAAAGTTAATAAACTGTTAATAGCATGTAAAGATATAAAATCATAATACATGTATTAAGAAATATGTAGTGGTAAGAAATACAAAATATATTTCTACAAGCATTTGACAGCTTTCTTCGTTATTAAAATGTGCAGACTTATCCAAAAACAAGTTAAAATAGCAAAAATGGGTCCTCCACAAAATTTCAAAAGAACAAGGTCATTTCAAAGTCAACATATCTGGCAAGATATTAAAGATGCTTTTAGCGTGTAACACAATCAATTATGGAAATAAAACTTGATTTTATATCCAAGCTACCTTAAAATTAATACCCAACTACAAGTAAAGCCTATGTTCAAATATGTGCAATGGAATGTGTCTATGTCCATACGCCTAATTCAAAATCGCAATATGTTGCCTCGTGGATAAATTTAGACGATCAATTGATGAAAATTAAGAAAAAGCACAAACAAATTAACAAAACATTAAATAAATAGCGATAAAAAAGCAAATTGTGCTTGAATGTACGCAATGGGGAAGACTGCATCTAAAAACACAATGGCAATAGCTGGTTGGGACACAAAGGCTAAAATACAATGTAGTGACAAAAGAAAATCGCAAATAACAAGAAATTAATGAAAGATGAACACTTAATCAAGATTTATAAACAAATGTATGCACACCAGTTTAACAATAGTGAAGCAATGAACAACGCAACTGACCTGATTCATTCTCGGTGAAATTTACGTAAAACCTTAAGTTAAGATTTTCATAATAATAGTTCTTTAAATAATAGAATAGTTAATTCGAAATTGTTTAGTTTAAACGATATTATTAATGCATGCAGAAGCAGAAATAATCAGTTTGCCGTCGCATTTCGTCGAAAAAAACAACATGGCTTCTCGGTTAAGCCTTGTTGACGCCAGCCATTTTGCATTCGACGACAACGACTGGAGGTATCAAATTTTCACGAGAATAAAACTATTAAATATCGCGATTTAATATTTTAAAGTACCACAATCGCGTTCACAACACTGTACTTTGTAAAAGAAAGCAAAAGTTTGTGGCAAACGCGGAAGAAAAAACGCGAAACTGGCGCACTTTACAGGGTGGCAAATCGAGAAGGTCGAAGAACACAAACACAATCCGCCATGTCTCCTTCGTTCTCTACCAATTTTCAGACGAAACTAGCGGCCTCTGGTTGGGAAAACGAGCGCTAGCCCATACAGGAACACACAAAAATCGCGAAAGTACTATTCGCACACAATTTGCTACATAAAATGTCTAGATACAGACCCCCCCTACCCCTATAGGCAACTGCCTAAAGTCAACTCTTCAATGGGGGTCCAAAATTCCAAGAAAAATTTGAAAATAGGCTTAATCCTTCGTTAAAGAAATTACTATTAATTACAAAAGGAAGGGGCCAGATACCCTTCCATTAGTCTTAGTGAATTAACAAAGACATGTTGACTATACAGGTAATAATCTATATATTCAACACCCCCCTGTCAACAGGGTATCTGATCAAAATAGTATCGATGTAAATAGTAGCCCGTTTGCATTACTTTGCTTAACACGAATTTACGATTCAAAAACACGTGGCGCCGGAAATTAACAAAGCACAATGATGAGGTGCATAAAAATAAATGTTGACCAACTCGTTAGTAAATCCAGGTTTGGATTAGGTTACGTCTGCTATGCCTTATCAGGGCTGATCATAACCATAATATAAACCAAGTCAAGTTACGCTGATACAAAAAAAACTAATGCACCATGCTCGATTCAGTTAATGAAATACTAGGACCGTTTATCAAAACAACCCAGGCCATCTACCTCTTAAACACGATCGGAAGTGGGTCCAGTGAAATTACAACACAATATTACATTGGATGCCTACTATAATAAGTAAATTAAAGTCTTCTTACCATCATCCTCTTGTGATAATGCAGATACGCTTCAGCCATTTTGATAACCAACTAACTAAACAGAAGCACGCGCGATAATGACCACGCTAAATGAGTGACCAAGACAGTCAACTGTCTTTAGTTGTCACGTGACTAAATCTGTACAATCAGAGCAAAGGGCACCTCCCGTGTGTTTCGACTAAGGGCTTAAAGGATTAACTTAATTGGCATAGTATCAAATAGACCAATCAAGACAGCAGCAGATATTTGGGGACTTCAAAAGGGCTTAAACGGAAAAGGATCCACTGATAAATAAAATGGCTTCAGCGTGTTTTGCATTAACACTGGTGTTGTCAGATTTATTTTACTTATATTGGACGCGTATACCAATGTGCAAGTTCTTAAATTAAATAACAAACAAGTGATATGCTAAAACCCATGATTGCAAATTTCACGAAACTGATACAAACAAAATAAGTCAATGATGACAGTATGTAACGCATTAAACTCAATTTTAATTAGCAAAATCGTCCAGTCCAAAGACAAATCAAAAAGTATTCATTTTAAGAACAAGTGATGACCAAAATTTACAAATGCAAAACTCAAAAGTAAATTCTTAACTAAGCGCGTAACTAGCCCTGAAAATAAGAAAAACCATAATTACAAACATCTCAACACAATCTCTTACATGCAAGTACTAATAGTAATATTGTGAACTACAAGTATTTTCCATCATGCATGTTCAAAAAATAACACCAACTGGTTGGGTTAACTCAGCCATTTTGTTTAGTGTAGACAGAATCACAACCCTATCACTTTCAATGGGTGGAATTTTAAAACACAATTACAGCCAAACAAAAAGAAATAAAAATAAAAATTGTTTAAAATAGCTTGATAAATCAGCAATGGTATCACTTTTTCGTTTTTCACTTTGAGCTG
>JAQGAE010000528.1:0-34487 GCA_034696685.1 Julus scandinavius | reverse complement strand
TATAAGGTCTTGATTTTGTCTACAAGAGAAAAACACGTAAAGGATCTTATTTTAAGGCATGACATTTTTACTGTGCACCTTGTAGCTGACTGTGCAGCCTTCTGCCAGGAACGCCAGCTCCATGGGATCCATAACCCCACAGTGGCGGCCAATCTACATAATCCTGCTTACTGGGAGTTCCTGTTTGCCATTATGTGGAAGCTGCCACACCTAAACCGCGCCTGACCTGTGATCTACACCTCAACTTTGAACCTTGTCCTACTTGTTTCATTTTCTTGATTGTGTTTTTCTAAAATTTTGCTTTTCTTGATTGCATCTCTATAATTTTGGTCTCTGATATATCAGAGACACTATAGTGTCCTTATCTCATTTTGTTGCTCTTGTATTGTTTCTCTTTAAATTTCTGTTTTTTCATGCTTTTTTCCATTGCTCTACCCTACCACCACGCCCCTAAAACCCCAATGCACAAGCGCTGTATCCTTTAGCGGCGCGTCTTCCCATCATAGAGGACTAAATTCTCAATAAAAAAAATAAAAAATACATGTACTTTGAGTACTAATCTAAGCTCATTTTTCTTCCATAAATGGATGTAAAACTTCATATACTATGAACATAAATGTTTCATAAGTATATCGGAAATATGAAATATGGTACAAAATTCGCAGGTGTCGCACCCCTTTCCCCCACCTCCATGGTGCAATTCCCCCCGGCCCCCCTTTTCTCTGGTATCCTGTCAACGGAGGAGAAGGGGCGATGGGGGGTGGACCTAAGGATTTTTTTATACAAATGTGCGTCATAACTCTCCATGTGCGCACCAATGTAATACGGCATATATGGCCCTATGTATATGATTTTTCCACCCAGGGATGATCGATCGTAATGTTTATATGAATGCATGACCATATGTAAATCTCTTTAATAAATGGACATAAAACGCCATATATGGAACATAATGTAAGACAATAATATTGTTTTCCCCCAGGGGTGCCAATGATATTTTGCGTTGCAATAAAGAACATTCTAGAGCAGTATACAGTAGAATCTGTCTAAATGTGTACTCTTGGGACCGGTGAAAGATATGCTTTTACACAGGTTAAGTATTTAAACAGGTTCATTTATACACGGGTCACCTAATCGGGACAGGCACATTGTATGCTTTTAGACTTTTAGAGCGGGTATTCATTCAGACAGGTTCTACTGTATCCTTTTCCAACTCGAGGCACGATGAACATTTCTATTGTTTTCTATCAAGAATTTGTATTGAAGGACCATTTTCAAAACTCCCGCAAAATGCTGCGGCACACCTGTACACCTTTTACGGCACACTTGTTAAAAACTGTTCTAGAATATTCATCCCATACCACATACTCTCGTGGTTGACATCTGCAACACACTCATATGGGCAAATATGTAATCTATGGACAAATGTGATTGAACTGTGTTCATACATTGTATACGGTATCCATACGTATAAGTATATCGTCAAATTTTGTGGGGTAGATGGGGTCCAGAATCTTAGGGTGGACTATTTTGACCATATATTTAGAATCGCATGTATTATGCAGGACCTGTTAGAGCAGAGACATGGTCCAGGCGAAATATAAATTGCATTTTTATCTTAGAAAAATTACACTTTTACCTTAAAAAATCGCACTTTTAACACTAAAAAAAGGCAATTCCCCTTTCATATTTTGCTAATTCGGATTGGAATTTGTGCAATTTCTTGGATTTCGAGGGGGATTTATCCCCAAGATCCCCTCCAGCCCTATATATACGGCCTTGCCTTATCGACATTGTAGATTATCAGAATAAATAAGTGTTGGAACACTCGTGTAATTCATTTGTGCAAGACTGTATCAACTGCACGATACACAAAAATTGTCTACAACACGTACTAAAACTAACTTATTCAGACGTCGACGAGGCCTAAGCAAGTGCATTTATCGATCAGCTGCTCAGAAACTGCCATGCGAACTGCGAAATTTGCAGTCATACAGATATGAAAAAGCCATCAAAAACCCGTCTGTACGCTCAATACGTCCAAACATGCAACAGCTGTGAATAAATGTTATTCTCACCTGTAGAAGGGATTTTCCCAAAATGTTTTCCAGAGTAGCAATTCCTGTCAGAATTCCTAGTATCAACGCGACTGTTTCCCAAACACCACTATGACGCACTACTGCCGTTGGCAAGCTTATCAGAGCTTCTTGATAACAATGGAAAGTCGTACTAAAGTGGACGAAATATCACGTGATGTGGGCGAATGCAACTCCCACCAATAAGGAAACTGTGCAAAACACGGAACACTGGCAACATCTCGTGTGGACATGCTTCAGAGCTTTCTGGGTTTGTTCTTCCAACAATGCGAAGAAAGACAAAAACGCCAAAAGTAGGATTTTCAGATCAGTATAGGCAGAAAAATGTTGGTTGCCAAGGGGTAGGAAACGTTTTTCTTCTTAATGACGTCGAGGTTTTTTTAGTAACTTGTAGAAAGTTTTTGAGAAAGGGTGATGTTCTCCGTGTTGGAAATTCAATGTTCTCCAGGGCAAATGAATTTGGAAACGAAAGAAATTACTGCTTGTACGTGCGCATCTTAATACAGCTGATGGTCCGATAACCTATACATGTTTCAAGGAATTCGTGCGTATACTCCACGTTATAAAAATAAAAAATGTTTAAAACCGGATTGTGGTCAATACCCGAAAAAAACCTAAATAAAGGCAAGTCTGCTATACTGAGTAAATGGACCGTGTGGAGGATTCACCTTTCATAAAAATGTTCTCCAGGGTTGCAAACTTTCATATGGCACAGCATATGGAAGGAAAATGCCATATATACAATACCTCGGATAACAAAACATGGATAATATAGACATCCTCAATAAATTATACTAATATTCCCCCAATCTGTATTGTATTTTATCCATTTGAAAAATGTACATTTACGTTATGTTTTGTAGAAAATGACATGTATTTAATATCAAAGTTATTAACACGCATACAATATGCGTATGTATTTATTGCAAGAGTAATAAACACATATACAGTATCTAAGAGCAATTTAAGAACAAAAATTAACCGGCTCTAATAAATAATCGGGACTCTAGTATACGCACATATCAAAAATTAGGCAAATATTGACATATAAATATGCACAAACTACATTGTATTTGTGTCACAACTTCGTGAAAAATGCTTCGATTTAAATGAAATTTGGCACTTACATAGAACAATAGTGTAGGAACAAAAATTAATTATAAAATGTGCTCAGAATGTTCTCCGGTTGCCTTTACACAAGTCCGGAGTCTAACGCGCCATTCTTTGATTGACGAATCGATTATACGCTGGTCTGGTTCAATCCAAATTTTCTTAATTCGTATAGTTTCAAGTCTTCGATATTATTAACGTTCGATTTGTAAACCTTTTCCTGGAGAACTCCAAGTTTTGTAGTCCACTGGATTCAAGTACGGACTGTTTGGTGGCCAGTGGTTGGGTTCGAGGAACTGTGGCGTTTCCGGTTGCATGCAGTTCAACTGTTTCTCGAGCACAGTGAGCGGGCTTACCATCTTGTTGAAAAATTAAAAATTCGAGACTCGTCGCAAGTTCGGAAGAAGTTTTTGTGTGCCTATACTATTGTTCGATAAGTGCCACATTTCAATTAAATCGAGGCATTTTTCCCGAAGTTGTGATTTTTGTTATTTGGTTCTACTTTCTTATGACTCACGGTGTATATATACATGTCGTATTTCCGTTTTATATATGGACATGTGAAATGCCATATTTTACAATAACAGCTAGGGTTCCATTTTGAATTGAATTTTGCCAGAATTGAAGTTTTTGCCATTGTCATAATAGGAAAATTCTAAGAAAATCACACATAAATGGAGAATATTAAATATTGTCATGTATGTGCTGTATATAAATGCTACCAATCATTCATGAAATATCATAGATGTTGTATGTAATATATGGCCTCATACGGTTTTTCTACCTGGTATGGAATATAGAATACATATGGAATATGACAGATATTGACATATACAGGGCGTCCCATTTTAAAGGATTCACTGAAATCTTTCAGAAAATAAACATGTTATGAAAATATATGTGCTAGATAATTGTTTGTATTGAAGTGGGTCACAAGATGGCGCTATCAGTGAGTTTTTTTAAATTTTTTTATTTATTTATTGCAAACAAGCCGGATACATCACATTCGCAGGTTTTTTCTTCAAATTAAATGATGCACTGTATTTGTAAGAGGTATACAATGTAACTATGTAAAATACGTATTATAAAATGAAGTCTTTATGGCATGGTTTTACATTTTATACCTATTTAATTGTGCAAAAACTCAAACCTTTTTCATGCAATCTTATATCAACTAATGTTCAGTAGGCACCTTCGATAATTCTATAAAGCTGACCAATTTCTAGAGCATAACATGTTTACATAATGACCAAAATTATAGGTAAACGAAACAGAAGGGGCGTCAATTTCTCAATGTAATTCGTCCAAGGTCATTTATGAAACATAGGTATAGTAGGTCAAACTTGCGACAAAATTTAAGGATAAAAAAGGGTATCCAGGTTTTTTAAGAGTTACAACACATTTTTTCAACAAATTCTGTTCGACAGAATTTGAAATTCTTTGTGAGTATTTTTCCTTGTTGTAGTGGTTTTCTTGAAAATGTTAAAGTAATTCGTGCATTTTCATCAGAAAAGATAAAGTGGAATACATAATAGAGGAAGTATGTCTATGTTACGTTTATTACCATAACAAACGTAGTTACGCCAATCTATAACTGAAATCTTGTCTTAAACGTTTAATGTACTCAATTTTTTTTCTTTTTAAATTAATAAAATTTACTATATAGATAAGACGAGAAATATTAACAAAAATGTCATTATAAGATCTCTATAATCAGTGCAGTTTAAAAGTGAAAAACGCCATATGCACACTTTCCATGTGCTTGTCATTCTCATGTATCTATGCATATGCAGAATATTATTTGCTTTCGATGGATAAATATTTTCGGACATATATGGAAAATGACAGATATTGCCAAGCATGGGACATAAAATTTTGAATATGGCTATGTATATATTATTTTTCCAACTGGGGTAAAACTGCTTAATTACTTCCGGATGCAAATATGTATATAAAAGGCGACTATGCAGTCACTATTGAAATGGCACAACAATTCGCTACAAATTATTGGGACAAACATTCGATATTTCAATAAAAGTTTTCACGAAAGTTTTCTGTTACTTTTGAAGGCAAAGTTATTTCATATTATGCATAATTGGTAAGCAGGTTATGGAAAGTGAATACTTTCTGTAGCATAACAAGCTTAAAGCAAAGCAGAAATGAAAGTGGACGTTAATATGCATACAAAATTAATGATAACAATGAATAATTGGTATAAGATTCCCATAAAATCTAGCATTGTGGGAGTTGGTTTTGGTTCAGGGTTTTAAGTGCATTGTTGCGAATTGGGGGGTCAATTATTTGGATTCTGGGAAAGTCGTGAGATTTGGTTTCATGATTTTATGTGGGAATTCTAAATAAGAAACCATTGTAAGTGCAATGTCTAAAAATGTCAACGCGTGTGAATTTAGCAATTCAACGGACATACATGTACAGTGTTCAAATAAAGAGTAAAGATAAACTAATATTTCAAAAATAAATGACTATTATAGTCTTATTTCATGTAAGAGTGAAATTTTTAAAGTAAGGGCCATTTTAACACAAGAAAATTAAATACAAGGTAGACAATTTTTAATATAGCAAAACGAAATGTACACCTTTTCGTTATTTTTCCACATATATAAAGGGCACACAAACAGAGACCATCCATTTCGCACGTGTGTGCATTCTACAGGTTAACCATGGCCATATCACATGTACTAATCTCACTTCTTAAATAACGTCCAAAAAAGGAAGACAGAATGGACAAAACAAACCGATCAACTACAAGATAGTATTGCATTCATTGAGGATCTTAAAAAAAACTACAACATGGTTCTAAAAGACCTGATTTTCATTCATTTGCACGTACCTTACATGATGACATTTGCAGAACTGCCTGCCGTTAATGTGCATGTGTACCATATGTTGGCCAAATGCAAATTAACCAACTAGCTGCTGAAGTAGAAATATTGTTTGAGATTTCCCTGTAGTCACCATTAAGAAACACCTATATTTTTGATACCGTGTTGCCAATTTCCTTATCATTTGTCAAATATTATCACACCAGTGAAGATTTTTGCTTATTGGCATTGGTTGTCGCACTACATTTTTTACACCTAGTTTTGCTGTCTTAATGTCGTAATTAACTCACAATTGTCAAAATTGCCAAGTTCGTAGGCTATCTGCTGCGTTTGTCATAATGGACACCAGCGTCCATTGCCTAAACTTATCAAAAACGCTCATCTTATGAACATGACAACTTCCCTCATTTCCCTGTAACTTTCAGAAGCCTTATGTGATTTTACGAACCTGACAGTTGACGGGAATATTTGTCTACGCTTACTGTCACTCATTTACTGGTGACATCAAGATACTGCCCAAGTGCAATGCCGCTTCTCAGTTCCAATCGGCAGAAAATTTCAAAATGGCCCTTACTTTAAAAACGCGTTTCGTACAACGACTTTGTCCTGAGGGTTACCTCGATCATTGGGATTTTAATTGGGCGAGAAATTACTGAGAGTGAAATTCATGTTTTCTCCCATCTACAGGAGGGTCTTGAGTTCGGTACCCTAATTTTCTATTGAAATATCTGAAAAGAATGCATTTCCTTGGTTAAAGAGAAATAAACATGTGTTGGAGTGAGACGTGGGTAGCAGAACCGATTGTGAGAAAACAGAAGGTGATATTGTTCTGGTATGTTTTCAAATTCTTTCATTTCTGTAAGGTACCGGTTGTGTGCAAAAGGATGTTCCGAATCGGGTCATTGATCCTGTTGTGTTTTCCCATCCAAATCGAAAATAAATGTCTTGAAACGGCAAAACATCTTGTATTGCCATAGTTTCCCGGATGGTAAAATTGAATAGGGCCATCTATGGCAATATGCCATGCAGCATATGTCTAGAAACATTTGTGTCATACGAGAAAGTACATGATGTTATCCGTGTACGTTATGACCAAATATAGTATTTTGTTATTTTACGTACATCTATAAACAACATCAAATGGACAAACATATACTATACATGTATGTATAATATTTCTAAAATTATGAAAATGGAAACATACGTATCGAAATGCAGTCATGTTAATTTGATAATTTATGGAGATGGTCATTTATATTACGGGTATAAAACAATAATGGTGGAAAATTTGTTATAAGGCCTTACTGTTTCTATGTGCCATATCATGTCCCATATATGACAATATATTTGGCTATAATTTCCCATCAGTCTGAAAACGTATCTGGCCATAAAAGCAAAGCTGCCACCATAGTTAAATATATTGCCTAAAATATACCGTTTATTACAAATATTTGCTGCAATTAGGTGCAAAATACTGCTGACCACAGTAAAATATCAGTACAAATGTACTGCATGACGAAATTATCTATCATGGTGGGAAAATGTACATTTTATATGGGGCATACTGAGTATGGATACACGTTATTTTTCAAGAAGATGCACATGTCTATGCAACAGCAGCTTTATCAGACTTAATTGTCCAGCAAATTGGTTCTTGTAGGTCACTGATTATCTAGGTTCTGTTTTGCATATTTTTGTTTCCAGCTTTTGGCAGAATCTCCATGTGTTGTCATAGCTTAATTTGCAGTGTAAACAAATTGCCTTGCGTATAATGTAAACGACACACGCCCTTGTAACGCGGCATTAATCTAGAGTTCAACCAACTTTTAGTTTGTTTTAAATACAAATCACGATACAACAGAAATTTGCAAACATGCATTTATTTTACCACACATGCTGAACCGCTTGAACGAAGCATTTTCTCGCATTGCATTAATTTAATTCAAATTTTCATAAATATTTAGTATTGAATTGTATGCTGTAAATCAACTTTACAAGCCAGCAGAATGCATTATAATAATTCACTTTACATTTTTATCATATTCAAATTTTAATTACCTGAAATGGTATCATTTATAAAGGAATTTTCTGCAACAATTTTTCTGCAATAGGTGGGGCCTACAATGTACATTCGCCATTCGGCCTGGACTTATACAGGCCATGGCAGAATATATGGTAAAAATAAACCATTTAAATGGATTTTAAACAGATTTAAAACCTGACTGAAGATGGGTGAAAACCATTCAGCTTTCTTGTTGCGATACATGTGAAATGTCATATCTGGGCGTATCAAAATTTGGACATAGTTATAGAAGGACATTCAATTCATACATGGGAATACATATTGTATCCATGACAGTCTAATTTCTGGTAAATCCTGATTTACTTTTAAAGAATGTAACATACATGTATATAGTTTTTTTCACCTGGGAATATTCTGGATCAAAAAGGTGTAGTTTTACCTTAACAACCCTGTACATAATACGCCAGTATATAATGAATGGCCATCAGAACTGATCACCATATTTCAGGGAACACGATTACTGTATGAAATAGAAGCAAACAATGAAGCACTTTTTTTCTGGCAATAGCATCACGAAACATTGTTCTAATTAACCAAATTGCACATTTGTTGGTCTTTTATGCTAAGTTTACAGACTGTTTATTAAAGTAGTTTCTAGAATCTGTGCTAATACAGCTGGCTGGTTGTTCTGTAGTGTGCCCAGCTTAAAGTCCTGTGTATATCAGTGTTATAGGTTGGCCCAGTTAATATAAGCTGGCGTGTTATGTATGTTAATTATAACAATATAGAGACATCCGCATCAATTTGCGGTTGCATTGTGCGCTTAAGTGAACAATGCTCGTTATCCTTAACGATGCGTAAAAAAAGAGTTTGATAGCCATTTTGTAAAGGTGTCATTTAACCGTCGTGTAGTATTAATATCACCTCTGGTGTATGAAGACTACTTCCAAGAATATTAATGCCCTGTCATTGATAAAACAACTACTTCACGGACTATTTGGAACTTCTATCTAATTTGAAAATGCATCGTATGCTGTAGCTTGACCTTAATCATTTTTAAATATGGATTTTGGGGATTTAAGTGAGTGGGGCGGTAGGCCATTGCAAAAGGCTCCTCATACCACTTTTGGCCCACAGACATAGGGTTGGACACCCGTGGGATAAACTGAGTATACAATCCCAAGACTTTCAGGACACCAATGTAAGTGTCACTTCATGGTTTACCAGAAATTTGACACGTATAGACAGATATTACAAAAAATATGAACAAGTATACAAATTCTGAGTTGATGTGTACTTGTATGATATCTTCATTTCCCTCACCTGGGCAGATAACAATGCTTAAGCATTACAGGTGTTTTGAAATCTGCAATAGAGTGGAAACAATATATAGAAAACGATATAATATACACAAAAACATGTGGATCATCATCACCGGGCATTAATTGGCTCAAAAACCATTTGTGATTGATAATTTGCATTGCATCTTAGGCCATAAATTATATATACATATATGACCAGACATACCACACAGGTAGTATAAGGCTATATATCTCCACACATGTAGAATTTAAGTCCAATTTAACATTGTCCGAGTGAAAGAGACACCCGGTGAGTAAATTAATTAACTTAATTGTATTTTTTTTTGCAACGTTATTGGGAATTTAACATCCAATTTCACGCTTTTTGGTCATTGTGACCCCATAACGGTGCTCTGGTGGTACAAGTTGAATCCACTCGAATCTGACATGGTAATAATGTGAATAATATCTAGATCCAGGAAGGCTTGCAGTCACACACTTTCAATGATCCATTGAAGAAATAACAGGATTGATTGTTGGCAATTTTTGGTCATGGGGGAGTCATTAATGTTGACAAAACCATAGATTCAGACATCATTGCAGCATGTGATTTCCTATATTTTGTTACAAAAAAACTTCCTGAACATGCTGTATTATAGGCATTAAAGCGCCCCCAAGTATCATTAATGGCGGTCATGCATATTATTAGTGGTTGTTTAGTATAGCACTTTGACTAATTACTTTGCAGACTATTGCAGGAGCACCTCAATTGTATACGGGCAGGACAGGCTTGAAGTTGAACGACTCTGTATCAAAATGTGGTGTACATTGACCTCCATAACTCCTCAGTGATTTCGGATTTAAAAAAAAAACCTTTGTTGTTTATGTTTCCATTAGTTTCATGCAAATAAGCTTATTATGTTTGCAGAATGATACGCTGTGTGGACCTCACGTGACCCACAATTTCGCGCTGTACTGCCCCCGTATAAATAGTCACATAGTACGAATGTGGAATATACGTATTACTGAAGCTGATGGGTATATCCGGAACTATCTTATGCTCATTATAATGATGGCGATAGGTATACTCATGGAGATGGGGTATGGAGATTAGACTCGTTAATAAATGATGAAGTTAGATTGTGTCATATTATGAGTGTCCAGTACATTTTTATGGAAAAGAAAGTCAAGCTTATTTTAAGGAGTGTTTGAAAAAATAGTTTTTTTATATAGTGTTTTATCCTAGTTGCCAAAAATTCAAAAACACTTCTCGATTTTCAAGGCGACTGAACAAGTGCCTGATTATTATGTCCTATAAATGCCAATTTCTGTTATATTCCATACATGTTAGAAATGTGATACATGTGTTTACATGCATGGTCTTATATGGCTTGCTGTGTACTTTTCTTGAGTGAACGATAAAATTTCAATTTCGTTATCGAAAGGTGGGCACCACTGTATTTCATTTAAACGTTCCCACCTAGCTAGGCTCCCTGAGCCAACCTCACTATTTAACAACAGCCACAGCTCGTCTCCCCCTACCTTCGATATTGCATCCTAGATCTGGTCGAGTTCTAGGGGTTATCTTTTTTCTCATGTCATTTTCTAACTGCATGTGTTATGAAAGTGCCAGACATTTGCTTTGTCATCCCTACTTTTGAAAATATTCGCTCACAAACAGTGAAAAGGATTCTGAAGGTAAAACTTGCTTTACCCCAGGGTATTTAGCCAGTTGCATTTTTTGCATAGTATTTTCCAATTTATTAACATTGCCATTAGCTCTAACGCTTTCCATCATCTAGGTCACTAAGAACCAAGAAAAATTCCAGAGCACGAGGGCTTGTCAATAAGTAAGGTAACAAGACCTCATATATATCCGAATTTATTCAAATAATACACACAAGTATAGCACAATTTTGAGTAAACCAAAGTTGCCCAAGCATTTGTCACACCATGCCGGACAGTAATTGTTGCAAATGTCTTGAATGCTTTCCTGAAAGTCTGTCTTGCTATTTTCAAAGGCAGTGCACCAAAATCAGATCGCAAAACCTGATTGGGACCATGCATTTGAACAATTTAACGATGAATTTCAGCCAGTGATGTGATTAATTAGTCGCATAAATCTGATCACACTTAGCAGATCAAGATTTGACCATGTTTCCGTCAGTCTCACTATTTTCACCTGATGTGGGGACAGTGTGACTGATATGAAACGTGATCTACAGAGTTCATGAGACAGTAGTGGTCCACTGGGTTGGATTTGGCAGAAACTTTGAATGTTATAAGAAACATTAAACACGTGATGGGTCTTGATACACTACCTGTCCAAATTTGTATACTGTTTTGCATTGGACGGAATTAATGAGCTGCCTTATGTTAGACGGCCTTTATGGGCCGGTTTTTTGTACCTTTTTCCCGCTCTTTTTCTTTTGTTGGCTTCAGACGATGCCTTAGTGGTAACACAGAGCAATAACTCAGTTTCATGTAACGTTTTTGAGTAAAAATAGAATAAATCTGAAGTTGTAATAAGACAAACTAAGTGGTGAGTCTTCCATTGTCTAAAGGAGCAGTCCAGGTCCCTCAGGGATCGAAGTAAAGGCAGGTAGCCTAGCTGGATTCCCAACATTAGTGGCGTCCACGACAGGACTTGGACAATCAAAGTCTGGACAATGGAGAAACTCAAAAGGGCAAGAACTCCACTCAGGATGTCATTTACTCGAACTGGAAACCTAATAGAAGATCACCTACACAAGGAAGATCCAGATAAGCACCAGTTGAACAAATCTTTGGAAAAACTTGAACGAATAGGAGCCCAATTAAATGAACTTGATGGAAAGATATTGGAGTCTCTTTTAGAGGATGAGGTTGCAGAGGATGATTATGCAGCGGAGCATGAAAGTATTGAACATTATCAGGATCAACTACTATCCCTCAGGTATGATGTCGTCCAGTTTTTGGAGTCCCAGAACCCAGGTTTGAAGCATGCGACCAGTTTAGGAAATATATCCAGCCAGTCCTTAAGCAGCAGCAGTAAAAGGAAGGTCAAATTGCCAAAGCTCGAATTAACCAAATTTTCTGGCGAGGTTAAGGAATGGCTGGGATTTTGGAGTCAGTTCAAAAATATCCATGAAGATGACGACCTTGCAATGGAGGACAAGTTTCAATACCTGATACAAGCGACTGTAAAGGAGTCCAGGGCTAGGGAGATTGTGGATAGTTTTCCTGCCACCGCCGACAACTACCCGAAGGTGATCCAAAGTTTACAGAACCGGTTTGGCCGAGAAGATCTCCTCGTTGAAGTGTATGTACGGGAACTTTTGAAATTAGTTATACAGAATGTTTCCCAAACACAGGAACAGGGTGGAATGACCAGATTATACGACCGTTTGGAATCCTATTTACGCGCCTTGGAATCCATTGGCGTTACCAGTGATAAATACACTGCGATATTGTTCCCACTCGTTGAATCCTGTTTACCAGAAGAGGTTCTTCGGGCATGGCAGAGAAGTGGAATACCACAGACGTCCCCTGCAAGTTCCCCAGCAAAAGGTCGGCTACAAGCTCTGATGGGATTCCTTCTCGCCGAGGTCGAGGGAGAAGAAAGGATCTCCTTAGCAAGGGAAGGTTTTGGTCAAGACTCCCAGCCAGCGAAACAAAAGAAAAGGAAAGGAAGCGAACCTGGTGGAAATGACGTCAAACCTTCTACGGCAGCTGGTCTACTAACAGTAGAAAAGTCTTATGACAAGAAGAGGACTGCTTGCATCTTCTGCGACAAGCAACACGAAAGCAGAGAATGTTTTCAAGCGCAGAAGATGTCAATGGCAGATAAAAGAGCTACGATCACCGCGAGGAGATGCTGTTTCATTTGCCTTAAACCAGGTCATACAGCAAAAATGTGCAAGGCAGGAGTCAGATGTCTGGTATGTGGTAGACGACATTCGGCGTTGATGTGTCCAGACCTCCCTTCACACAAAGAAGTCACCAATGTACCGGCTACCGCACCTAAGGAAACCGCAGGGGTGGTGTTAGCCAACAGTGCCCGTTCGTCGAAGGTTATCCTACAGACTCTCGAAGTATATTTGAAAGGACCTCACAAGCAGAAACTTGCCAGATTGATCTTCGACAGTGGATCTCACCGCTCGTATATTATGCGCAGCACTGCTGAAGAAATGGGTTATGAGATTCTTGGAGAGGAAGGCATTAGTCACACTCTTTTTGGAGGAGTGCAACCGGCTTCACAGCGACATCGTCGATACCGAGTTATAATTGGCAGCATAAGTGGAGACTTCTGCTGTAACTTTGAAGCGCTTGATCAAGAGACCATATGTGGGGAAATTTCTAGAATTCAACAAGGACCAATACTGCAGGAGCTTCTTAACGAAGGAGTCCAGCTTACTGATGTTGGCCCTACCTGCAAGACTATCGAAATCCTGATTGGTGGTGACATTCTTGGGAAGCTACTCACAGGAAGTATTAAGGATTTGAAGAGTGGCATGACAGCCATCGAGACCAAGTTGGGCTGGACCGTCATGGGCAAGCTCCCCGTGGGAAATAGCACTTGCTGCCTTTCCCAATGTGTAACATCTATGTTTATCAGCAATTCTATGGTGACCGACCTTTGGAGTTTGGATACAATTGGGATCCATGATGCCATAGAAGTCCAGTCAAGAAGGGAAATCGATCAAGTGGTTAAGGATCATTTCCTACAAACCGTCAAGCAGTCAGAGGATGGTCGCTATGAAGTACACCTCCCATGGATAGTAGGACATCCGTTTCTGCCAGACAACAAAAGGATCGCACAACAGCGACTAATGAGTACAACTCACAAATTAGAAGCAATGAAGCGGGTTGATGATTACCATGCCATCTTTCAAGATTGGCTCAAGCAAGGAATCATTGAAGTGGTGCCAGAGGACGATGTTGCAAAAGTTGGGCACTACCTACCACACCGAGCTGTAATACGTGAAAAGAGTGCTACTACTCCGGTCAGACCCGTTTTTGATGCTTCGGCCAAAGAGA
Organism: Julus scandinavius; assembly: GCA_034696685.1. Classification (NCBI taxonomy): domain Eukaryota; kingdom Metazoa; phylum Arthropoda; class Diplopoda; order Julida; family Julidae; genus Julus; species Julus scandinavius. The sequence continues at coordinate 20,095 of JAQGAE010000528.1, read as the reverse complement.
AAAAAGCCCCATCCCTCAATGATTGTTTGGAAAAGGGGCCTAACTTATTGGAATTGTTGCCTGCAATACTGATGAAGTTCAGAATACATCGCTTTGGAATTGTTGCAGATATTAGTAAAGCTTTCCTTCAAATCAGTTTACGGAAGGAGGATCGAGATTACCTGAGGTTCTTGTGGTGGGAAACGGGAGCGACTAGGAGGATTGTGGAGCTACGTCACTGTCGTGTAGTATTTGGAGTTAATTGCAGCCCCTTTCTCCTTGGAGCAGTCATCAACCATCACCTTGAGAGAGTGACAGGCCCAATGCAAGCCACAGCCCGGAAGCTAGCCAAGTCGTTCTATGTGGACAACTGTGTGACCTCATTGCCAGACAAAGAGGAGGTCGACACCTTCATGAACCAAGCTAAGGTTTTGATGTCAAATGCTGGTTTTAAGTTGACAGGGTGGGAGCATTCTCTGGATCCCAAAAGAAGCATCACCTCTAAGCCAGTCTTGGTCCTAGGAATGGTATGGGATCAGAGAGAAGATACCTTGCAGTGCGATTTATCGGACTTTAAAGCCACTGAAGGGGATATCGTCACAAAACGAGAGGTGCTCTCAGCAGCACACAGGGTCTTTGACCCAATCGGATTTACCACTCCAGTGACCCTACGGCCAAAGATGTTACTCCAAGGAAGTTGGGCTTTAAAGGTGGGTTGGGATGCAGCCTTACCAAACGAGATTGCAAGACCATTCATCAGCTGGCGTGAAGAACTGGCACAACTAGCTAAAATCAAGATACCCCGATGGGTCTTGCAGCAAGATTCCGCATCCGGAACCTGGAGCCTACATACATTCTGCGACGCTAGTAAAGGGGCTTATGCGGCCGTGGTTTATTTACGAGCCCTCTCGAACGAAGGAGTAACTATTCAGCTGGTGCAAGCAAAAGCTAGAGTTGCGCCACTTAAAAAAGCAACTATCCCAAGACTCGAACTCTTAGCTTGTTGTATCGGAAGTCGTCTTGCGGCAACAGTAAAAGAATCCTTGGAGAGACCTGACGTACCTTCTTACTTTTGGACGGACTCCACCACCGCTCTCCATTGGATTCAGTGCAACGACCAATGGGGCGTTTTCGTTTCCAACCGCGTACAAGAGATTAATCGGTTGACTGTTAATGACAAGTGGAGACACCTGCCAGGAGATCAAAACCCTGCCGACTTACCTTCAAGAGGCTGCTCCGTCAAGCAGTTGCAAGCCTCAAAATGGTGGGAGGGGCCTGCCTGGTTAAAATTACCGGAAAAGAACTGGCCATCAACTTGCGAATTGGAGGATGAAGCGGAAATTATGGCAGAAAGAAAGAGAGCTATTTCCTCCACTCTTTTCGTCCAGAGTAAGGCCAACCAATGGTATTTGCAATATTTCTCCACCTATGAAAGCATTGTAAGGATGATAGGTTGGATTAAGAGATTTGGATTCAACGCTCTCCATACAGCTAATAAGAAATCCGGTAAATTGACGGTCGATGAAATCACTGCTGCAGAAACACAGCTCTTGCTTGTCGTGCAAAAGGAAGCATTCCACGGATGTGAAGACCCTGCTCTGCGATCATTACGGGTGTATCTCGATGAGCAGGGCCTATATCGAGTCAAAACAAGGATTGTCTTTCGGGTGGATGCAGAGGATTTCCGCAGTCCAATAATCATTCCAGGCGAGCATCCGTTAGTGACGCTCATGATCAGAAGTTTCCATCTCCGGAACTGTCATGCTGGGCTACACTTCCTGCTGTCAATAATTAGAGAAAGGTTTTGGATAGTTCGCGCTCGGCAAGTCATCAGAAGGGTCATCGCTAGATGCATACCCTGCAAAAAACTTCAAGGCAAACCGTACGAAGCTGTTTCGGCACCATTACCGCCAGAGCGCATAAAAGATGCTGCAGCCTTTGAGATCGTCGGGGTGGATCTTGCCGGACCTCTGTTCCCAAAAGATGATGGAAAGGCATGGATTGTGCTATTTACTTGTGCCGTATACAGAGCGGTCCATCTAGAACTCGTCCACAGTTTGTCTACGGAAGCTTTCATGCGAGCCTTGAGGCGATTTGTTGCCCGAAGAGGTCGACCCAGCCTTATCTACAGCGATAATGGGACGAATTTTGTAGGCACAAGTAATGTCCTTCGCCAAGTAGACTGGGAGGAGATACAGAAACAGTCATCTGTACAACGAATTCAATGGAAGTTCAATCCACCAACTGCCGCCTGGTGGGGAGGGTGGTGGGAGCGCCTAATTGGCATGTTAAAACAGCTGATGAAACGAGTGCTCGGACGAGCATCGGTCAGTTGCGATGAAATAACGACAATACTATGTGAATGTGAAGCTACGATGAATGCTAGACCGCTTACGTATGTCTCAAACAACGTAGATGACTTGATACCACTCACTCCAGCAATGTTTATACAAGACATTCAACAGTCCGGAGTCCCCGATTTTGATGTCGTCGATGCGGGTTTTCTGCGTAAGCGGGCTCGATACAGGAATAAATTGAAGAAAGACCTCCAGCAGCGTTTTCGGAAAGAATATCTGGGGCAACTGATCCAGGGAAAAGACGCAAGGAAAACCCATGGAGACATTGGTGTAGGAGACCTTGTCCTTGTCGGGGCAGACAACATTAGACGTATAAATTGGCCATTGGCCAAAGTAATAACTGTTTACCCTGGGAAGGACGGCGCAATCCGTTTGGCTGAGCTGAGAACAGCTAGAGGGGTGATTAAACGCCCGGTCCAACGTCTCATTCCACTAGAAGTAACTGCTGAGGAGCGAGACGCTTTAAAACCACTCCCGGAGACCCCGGATCATCGCGGACCAGAAGAAGCCAAACCAATCCTGGAGACCCCGGATCATCGCGGACCAGAAGAAGCCAAACCAATCCTGGAGATCCCGGATCATCATGAACCTGTAGAGGCCATACCAGTGTTCAATCGCAGAGGGAGAAGAATTAAAGCCAAAGAAAAACTTAATTTGTGATTTTGATATTTAGTTAGTTTGATTTGTTAGCGTCTAGTGTCCACAAATCAAAGGTGGGAGTATGTCCAAATTTGTATACTGTTTTGCATTGGACGGAATTAATGAGCTGCCTTATGTTAGACGGCCTTTATGGGCCGGTTTTTTGTACCTTTTTCCCGCTCTTTTTCTTTTGTTGGCTTCAGACGATGCCTTAGTGGTAACACAGAGCAATAACTCAGTTTCATGTAACGTTTTTGAGTAAAAATAGAATAAATCTGAAGTTGTAATAAGACAAACTAAGTGGTGAGTCTTCCATTGTCTAAAGGAGCAGTCCAGGTCCCTCAGGGATCGAAGTAAAGGCAGGTAGCCTAGCTGGATTCCCAACACTACCATACATTAAATTCATGATAAAAGGTTTTTAAAAGGTGGATTTAATTACCTCTTATTTCCTGTGATTATTTGTCACACTACATGAAGAAAATTTTCGAGGAAGAGAACACTGGATTCTTGCGGTGTGAGAATTTTTCAGAAAAAAAATAATACCAGGCTCACCAACCTTAAACACACGAGTGCATACTCAGAAGCGCGTGAACACCTTCGACTGCTGATATTGTTTTCTTATATCAGCTAAAGTGTAAAAAAAAAGAAATTTTGGCGACATTTGCAACCCCCGGAAGACATCAGATTTCACTTTCAAACCATGCGACAAGTGAAACTCCACCTATTGGAAAGACACGTCGAAATGCTTGCTATCTACTGGTGTATTGAGTGACTGGTAGAATATCCAAGGAGCTATAAAATGCATCATTGAAGTAGGATCATATGGTATCAAAAAACTAACATGCAAAACTACAAGGCACATCAACAGCAAAGTGTGTGACCACCGCCAGGACAAACAGTAAAATGTCCACTCAGTTTAGCTGCAAATAGAAAATTTATAATATGTCCTATGGTTTCGCAGGACCAATGCCATACATTTGGTCCTGCATCGTCAAGAACGAACTTCTGGAACTGGACCAACATCATTCCTGGAAGAATATCCCCATACTGCAGCTAAGTCAACTGTTGCTAAACTCGTAGAATTGACATATTTGGCTAATTTTGGAGCCATTCATGTTAAATGAGCATTCAAACATCAACGTTATTTAATCATTCTAGGACATTGCTACGGAATTAATTTATTATAATTTTAAGGTCATTTGAAAACACCAGTTTTTGTCAGAGCAGGATCTGGAACCGGGCATGGGGTATTGCACACACTCTGGCTGGTTTGGCCTATTTCTGCACACGATGACTAATTGCCGACGCCTAAGAAAAATCCTCCATCTGAGTCCATCACCTACTTTGGAACATTATCTGAATGATGGGGAGGGGAATTCTTTAACCCCCTTCTGAGAAGTTTTAACGTGCTACCCACCGCCGCCCATCTGAAAAATTCCCACCGACCTCAACCAGGGAGCAAACCACGTGTGGACAAGCTATAGTGAGCTGGTGGTAAAACAAGTACCAGGAGGGCGCCAACTAACTATTTATTCAGAGGGCGCTTGTATCACCTACTCGTTCCACTAAAAGGGGCGACAATGTTGGTCTGTGAGGCGCACAATCCATTTGATTGCCTCTTGCCTTATCTTGGAGCTCAGTTATCTTAACAAAACAGTTCACATCTCGCATCAAAAAGTCCATTGCAAAGAAAAGTAATCTGCTACAATGGTAAGGGCAGTTGGGACTGGTTGCTGTAAACCCAGGGCCTAGACAAAAATACTAGAGTTGAAAAAACTGTCTATTATGTTTGTCGACTAAACAATATCTACTGCAGATCAGTCGTGTGTAGATAATGATAGAAAAAACACTTCAGGGCTTAAACTAGCTCCAAACAAGTCCTCTAACCCTTGCCAATTTACCAGACTTGGATCAATATCTTTCCTAGGCTTGCTACCAACTCTAAACGTTTATATCTGCCCTGTAAAAATGGATGGAAAATATGCAGAAGCTGTTCCTGAAGTAATCAACTAATTAATTTTTGGGGTCATGAGTTTTAGGTTATATATTATCGGTGTTTCGTGTAATGACGGACTAGACACCAAAAACAGAATATGGCATTGTTTGGAGTTTTATTTTGTTATTATTATTATTTTTTTCTAAAGAAAGTTGAAACGTGCAATTATTAAAAAACAAGCTTGACCTCGATACTGCTATTCCACCTTTGAATTTCTATTTTAATTTGAATGGTCGGTTCTGTGTCAAGAAGGACATCAAGTGCAATATGGAGAAAAAAATGTTTTTAAGACGAAATAAAAAAAGTATCCTATTGTTCGAAACGTTTCCTGAAAACGTTTTTATGAAGCCAACCTTCTTGCACAAATAATATTTATAGTGGGCATTTTGATCTAATGTATTTCACCTTTACCTCGACAACTTTGAATTTCGTGACCAGTCCCGGTTGCGATAATTATGTATTACAGAAACAATCCATATAACACTACCATGGTATCCATACTCGCAATACATAGTCAGTTCCCCGACGTAATTACGCTTGGGATCCTTAGATGATGGGACTATCACTTTTGTCCATATATGGACATACGTTTTCAGAAAAATTCTACCAGCTTACAGTCGTCTTAATTTGAACAGCATTGCACATGTATTTTTAAATCATGTATGACCATGTTGTAATTGTAATTTGCGTCAAGTGTTTGTACTGAAGCACTAGCTGTTAGGATGTCATAACTATTATATGAGCATTCAAATAAAATATGCAGTAAATATATTCAGTAAAGTTTTTCAGTTAAGAACATGTCTTGGCAGACGTTTAAATATTTACAATCTAATTCAGGAGCCAGCATTTGGCATGGCCCTTGCACATATCAATTCCATTTCATCAGTAAACTTGGAATAGAAGGCTATTGTATTTTGCTGAAATTCCCGATTGCTTTTACAAGCTCTTTTTGGAGCTGTCTTCTGCAAGTACATCTATTTACTTTCAACTCTTATCTACTTTCTCTTTGTATCAACAGAATTTCTTCAGTTACCATAGCGTTTAGATGAAAAGTCCTAACTATCCTAACCTTGCTTTCCTTTCACTGCCCACACTATTCCTTAGTTCATCCAGAATAATATTGACATTGTGTATGCTTCAAGAAGTTGCCATTTTTCCAAGGCAGTTTCAAAATGACATAGAATGAGACATGGTATCATTCCGTTAGGAAGAAAATTGACAAATTCAATGTTTTTGCGCAGTTTTCATATGGGTACAAGAAAGGTATGCTTTACATGCACCCATTTGTAACCCCAAGTCACAATTCATCAAGCAAATGACTCAATCATACCCATTCCATTTGCAAAACCTTAGAAAAATTGTTCATAATTTCAATGTAATGGCTGTCATCAGCTTTAACTTTAAAATGTGGGTTTTTTGGGCTTTTATCGTTGGGAAAGATTTAAAAAATTAAAGGTGACAAAACATTCAGAGACAAAAATGAATTATATCAAACGGTGGTGTGGCATCGTAAAGGCGGGCATAGGGATGGACACCCCAGCTTTAAATGTACATAATATGGTAATAGACGTGAAAAGCTAAATTTCGGTCATTAAATGCAATTGAGCCCGATTTCAACGACGTCATACAAATTGTGTGTGACTGCCAAAATTACCGACAATTAAGGAAAATATGCCACTACTAACCTTGGATAGAGACAATTACGCTTTTGTTTCCAAATTAGAAACGCATGGCACTTATAACAACACGCTAAATCAGCACATTATCACAACTCATGTGGTAGATTCATAAAGAAAAAAATACGAGTTTCCACTTGATTTTGAATACATTGAGGACAGTGAAAATCAGAAACAAACAAATTCAAAATGTATTGTTCGTATTTGCTTGATAATTTATTCCATACGTCACGCCCGTTAGTTCAAACATTCACATAGACTGTAATTGCTGTTTTTTGGCAGAAAAAAGCATCTTAGTAATTGATTGTTTCCAACAAATGAAAAGGAAATGTTTCGCAAGTAATAATCCATTTTTATTGCGCTTTTTATTCCATTTCCAATGAATCGTGCTTTTACAACCAAACACAAAAAAACAGCTTTGAAACAGAAACTGGAGATGACCTTGAAAATAAGAGGATTGAATTCTAGTAGTGAAAACATAGCTGTAGAATTATACTGGAAGGCAACACTTGCTCACATGTTAATTGGATATCTAAATTATACATCAGGCTACCCTTTCTCTACTGTATACATGTACTAGAAGAACATGACGCCTTGCCACTCTAAACTGCACTCTAATTACGTATAGTTTTATTTTTTTGTAATTTTAAAAAAAATTGCCATCAGAGCGCATGTGAAAAGTTAGATGTTTTCAAAATTGACAAAGTGAAATTTGATTAAGATAAAGTACAAGAGAGGTAATGCATGGCAGTGCCATCAACGACTCTGAAACGACTGAGTAATTGCCCTGAAAGTACATCTCAATGTCCTGGAGCCATCAGTAAACTCTGAGTAATGGATTCCAGAGCACATTACTATATATAAGCTAGTGTAATGAAGACAAGTAATGCAGCGAATTTGAAGAAAATCAGATTCATGCTTCAAGCATTGTATAGACTGTGGACAGCTTTTTGGACAAACCTTGGAGACATTTTTTGTAAAGCCTTCAAGACTTATTATTCGCATTTATTTTACAACATATACTAGAAACACAAATTACCGAACATTCCTAGAGCGATGAAGTCACTAATTCATACTAACTCGAGGTCGCACAACAAATAATAATAATAATAATGATAATAATAATAACAGATAATGGAAAGCTCAAGCATAATGTAACTAGGAATTAGAAACAAACAAAAACATCCCTTAAATTATGAAGGAAAAACGCACCTTTCATTTTTGTAGGGACATAATAATCGATAACTTGTGAAGGTATAAGTGTATCTTCTTGATATAGGTTGTATTATTTGGTTGTTTGTAACTGATTAAGAGTGTAGAATAACATATACTACCGAGTAATGAATGATAAATTGGTACAAAATGGTGGGGGAGGGGGGAAACCGGTTGCAACTTTGAAAAGCCAGTGCTGTCAGACAAAAAAAGTTCAGCAGCATTAGGCCATCTGGTTGAAAACCTACTTTCTAATGCATAATGCTCAACTTACATAAAGAGAAATTAAATGGGAGTTTAGTGCCATTTTTTCTTTGTGTTCGCGATGTGCGTTGCCCCCAGGGCCTCATGTGAGCCCACTCCACCCTAAAAGCGTGCTAAAAAGGAATGATGAGGTGCCAAATATGCAGAGTTTACTCTCAGAGAGTACTTATCGATTATATGTCACCTGTGCCAAGGTATACAGTTTACAAACGCGACAACACCAGTGCAAATAACAACGTTATTCATTAACTAGCTATTTCAAATGATGGGAATGAACAGGAAAAAATGCAAATGGATATTAAGTTCTATCATTTTGGGAATATTGAAGGGCGACTATATATAACCATCTAGGTCCTAGTTTTGACATTCACATCCGACTATTTTGTAACCTTTTCAACCTAAAACACATTGATGCTGACATTGTCAGGGCCCTTTTTGGAAATTGTCTGAAAATTTTAGATTTCAAATTTTTTACCCTTTCTAAACTACTGCTAAAAGCTACCTCATTGATAAATCATACAAGTCTTTCACATTTTTATTATACATGTGGTCGTCGACTTATGACCTATACGACTCATGGCTGTTCGTCTTTACGACCGTTTTGTATGAGAAAAATGTTGGAAAAACCGTTAACTAAGAAAATGGCTGAATGTGTATATATTCATTAAAGTGTGCAGTATGTACGGAGATGATAAAATGGTTATCAATATTTGTAACCTGTATCTGTAAACATTTCTGGTCATATATGTAGGTCTCAACACAATTTGAACTTTGATCGAATGTCAGACTAAATGCCAATATGTGAATGAACTCCATTTATGTAGTATGTGCCATATATAATTTTACCTGGGTACTACAGTCTATGCCAGGAAGAGCTGGTAATCAGTACAAAATATTCTGCCATAAAATTGCACAATTATGGCAGAATAATCACACTTACACAACAGAAGAACTACATTATTGCTGCAGAAAATCGGACCGATCGCTGACCCGTAACTGAAATTATATCGGTACTTAGTCTTTGTTTTCTTTTATATGTGTAAATGCAAATTTCCCAGAACACATGTATTTAATTTATTAATGAAATTTCAATTTACGGTATTATTTAGCTTTTCTGCATAGCAGTTTTACGATTTAAGTTATAATACCATATTTTTATTTATATCTGTAGCAACTGCATCCTTGTCATTGTGGGCAGTTTAAAATACTGTATTTTTTGTCACCATATGCCATTTCCATCAAAATAGTTTCATTATTACAGCTGCTGTCAAGGAAATATTCCTAACAAAATTCAACTGTTATGTTTCCGCAAAAACACGTTTGACAACCTATTCTCTGCAATATACCATATTGTACACATAGTATAGGAGATGAATTTTGCAACATGGATTCTGCTAAAGAAATGCGCATATTGTAAAGAAAGTAATTGTAAACCCCATCAAGACCAACAACTTATAGGAGTTAACTGCTAATCTGTTTAAAAATATATTTTCGCAATATTGCCATATGGGACCATGCTAAATATATTTTCATCAATACAACACTAAATTGAACACACAACTAATAAAATACAGCGCTGAAATCCCCAGGGGTAGCAGGCAGTTTCTACTAAATTTACTCAACTAAAATGGTAGAACCAAAGGATTTACAACTATGAAACGTTCAACTAAACAGATTTTCAACTAGGTTTATTAAACTAAACATCAATCAGGTGGTTTTTATTCTTCTGAGTTAGGTTAGGTTAGGTGACATTTTTTAGTTGTACATTTTTTAGGTAAATTTTTTTTAGTTGTAAAACTTTAGTGGAATTTTTTTTTTGTTGAAGAAATTTAGTTGAAATTGCACGACTCCCTGCGCTGAAATCCCCAGGTATTATAATTTAAAATTACTGACAACACATTCTTTACATATTTTAAAATTTAAAGACCTTTCGAAATACATGCAGGTTTTGTTAACATTATGTTACAAGATGAAAGAAGATAACAATTTTTTCAAAACATACATCCAGAAATTGCGTACATCAAGAGTACGTAAAACAAATCTTCTTACCGTATGGCGTCTTTGGTTAGGTGGGCTGATTGCACCGGCGTTTGTTAGAGGACGTCCTCGCTATTGCGCTTTTACTCGCAGTATTGCATGTTCTCTGCAAGGCAATGGCAAACAGCATTAAATTAATGATTGCATATGGAAAGGCAGAAACCACTTTGATAGTAGGGGAGATTCGCTACCACCTGTTATCTCTTCCCATTGATTTGCCCTAAATAGTCCTCATGAATGGCCTCTTCAAAATGGTGGCTATGATGGGGCGAATCACATGGCCTAAAATTTGAAAATTGAGTGTCTATGATTGTCATAGATGAGCAGATCCCAATTTGACCCCATTTACTGTAGAATGCAAGAAGGTGCTTCCAAATTAGCACATTTGCAGTTTTGTCAATAACTGCCAGTGACAATTAATGTCATCTCTGAAGAAGTTACAGTACAGTAAACCCGCTCTTATGCGTCTTGATTGGGACTGGGGGTTATTAGACAAACAAGTAATATTATTAAAATACACATTTAATACAATGTACTATGTACAGGTGTGATTTCAGAAAAAAAAAGTTGTAGAGGAAATTTAATTTTTTTTATACTTCTAAAACCACCGGTTAAACCGGAGAGCCGGATAATAAAGGGGCCGGTTAAGAGGGGGAATTAATATATCTGCAACTAGACATAGTGTACATACCAGTGGTATACCAGTGGCGAAGTCCACTACCCATATTTTTTAGCACTTCCATCATCCTACACTACCCAAATTCGCATCCTCCTCCGGGATAAGGAAGCAAATTTAGGTAGTCGGGGATGGGGGAAAGGGCGTAAATTTGGGTAGTTTAGAATGGGGACCCCACCCACATTTGCACCCCTCCCCCACTAAAATATTTGTGCCATCTTCCCCCTTCCCCAAACCTTAACTAAATTTTCGCTTTTCTCCCCATCCCCTCCTCACTACCCGAATTATAGTTCAATTTAAAATGTGTAATGCAATACTACTTGCAGATATACTGCCAAAGCAACAGAACACTGCACCATATGGGTCCCAACACCAAATGGTAAACGAGAATACTCATTTTTCTGAAATTTTTGTTTTAAAATAGTTTAAATCTGAACAATATCTATATTCCCACATGTAGAAACAACTGAACTAAACAAACGCTAAAAAACAAACAGCACTCACAAACGTTGTTAGAATTACTTTGGATTGTTATAGTTTGTTGGTTTTATGAAAAACTAGTAAACCCACTTTCTTTAAATTTCTAATATACATTTACTTTAAAAAGTTGGCAACTTATTCAGGGTTCCATCAGAAATTTAAAAAAAACCTCAACTTCCCTGACTTTTCATGCTACATAATTGGTATATAGCAGTACTGGTTTAAAGTGACCAAAATAATAGGTAATGAACAGGTAATTACGAGAGTCCTCGTAAGAGCTACTCTTCTATGGTTAATGGTTTATTAAGTTTTTATTATGAATTTTAAAATGTTTCAACCCCAATCACTGGCAATGTAAAAATATGACATGTCTAACAAATCCCTGTCAAAGTTGGTTAACGAAATTGTTTTGGAACACAATTTATATTTATTCTTTCCTGACTTTTTACATCTATCCAACGTCCCTTCCAGTTTGAAGTTTCTCAAGTTTGGGGGAACCCCACATTGTTGTTCACATTAATAGAAGGGTTTCAATTGTCTCCCATTATGGGAATAATTCTTTACAAAAATCTAGCTATGTCGTGCAATTTATATTTAAGCCTATGAATAGTGATTTTTATTCCCTATAAAAGCCAGTCTGAAATGTACTCATTTTTCAAAATTGTGATAATCATAAGGCAGCGCAAAACCAATGTATGGCATTAGCTTCAGAATCACTAACCCATTGAGCAAGGATTGCAATTCTTCTTTTGGAACATTTCACCACTCAACTGCACGCAAACTACACTAAACAAATTATTTAACCTTCCCCTCACTACTAAGCTGTTTTATGGAACAAAGTAATTTCCTAAATTGAGATATAAAATCATTCAATAAAAGCATAGAAACATTCGTACGACAGAATATAAAGTAAATTTGTTGGAAAAGTTACCGATATCAATTAAGTCTCATTCTTTAAATTATCAAGGACGTCCTTACAAAACAAATTCACACAGAATTAAGTTTTCATTCATAGTAGTCGTACATAATTTTATAGTATTTAAAAGACTGCTTTTATATCTACTTTTTCCAAAACTTCACAACACTGACCACTGCATAACCCACAACCATTTTGATGAGCACAGAATTAAAGTACACATGGACACTCGCCATATAACAGAAATATGATGTTTAACTTTCCACAATCTTCCCTGACCGTCTTAACAATTGAAAATATGAGTCTACCAATGCCCATCTTTGATTAACTGGTTATGTAAAAGCGAATGCAATATTTATACATTGAACCTCCCCAACCGTTTTTTAAATAAAATCTTTTTCAGACGACTCAACATTAAATTGTAATTATGCCAAAATAATGCAAAGCTCAATTATATATGCTCGTTTTAAGGCTGTAAATGTACTGCCCTTATCACAGAATGCAGTCACTGACAATAATCAAAAGCTAACGCACAAATACGATAATTATACTGCCAGGATCATTTCTTACAGTAAAGAGACTCATTACAAACAATGACACCTTTAAATATTAATAGATTTAATATTTGAGCTTACCTGCAATTTTTCTCCAATGCATGACATCCCGTCTTAACAGCAATCTCGCCTCATTGTTCAGTGAAACAGTCAAGGAGATTCATGATAGCAAATAAAGGCAAATTTGGGGCAAAGGCTTTTATATCACATGCATATAAATGTAGTTTTGAGCTTTTGTAAATTTCCCTCAGAAATTAAATTTTAAACTTGCCAGTCTTAGCCAATTTACCATCCTGACGACCGAAAAAATATAAACTAACTTCTTGTCTTCCTATTTTGCTAAAAAAATTGGGTATAGAACACAACATACAATTTGCCACACATGGATTGGTTTCTACCTTCTGCAGTCATGTTGATCGCAACTTAAAACCATGGATCACACAAATTACCTTCACATTTTTACTTGCCATATCTAAAGTAAAAACCGCCAAAATATTTCCCCCCCCCCCACTTTCTAATTCACGCTCCAGGATTCCCTGTGATAGAACTTCACAATAAATTACCCGAAACAAAATTTAAATAGGGTTTTTTTTAATTACTTCTCATAGAAAAGGAATGACATTTAATCAAACAGACCTGAAAATACAAAAAAATGGGTGTTAAACGATTTGTCTAGCAAGATCTTAACTCCAATTCGAACAATGCATATGGACAACCTATAACAGTGACCACAGAAATACAACTCACCAAAGCCCATATCTTCGTCTGATTCTGGCTCTTCTTCCTTTTTCTTTTCCTCTTTCTTTTCTGTAAGCAAAACACAAAACAGTTTATACAAGAACAAGTGCAGTCTACCAGTGTTCACGCACAAGGATATTTACCTTCTTTTTTGCCTGCAGGGGCGCTGGCCGGAGCGGCAGCGGCCGCCGCTGCAGCAGGGGCTGCTGATCCAGCTCCGCTACCTACGTTTGTGATCATGGATTTGATGTCCACGCCATCAAGAGCTTTGGCAAACAAACCTGTATAGAAAAACCAGAAACGTTAGGCACATTCGGAAAAAAAAGCACAACTTTTTTCTTTATAATTGTACTGTCCTCATCATTGCAGGATGGTTTCATTGAATTCTCAAAAGCTAATACATTATTTGTGTAATCACTGGACAAATAAACTGTGCTTTAATTGACTATTTTATAATAACTTACCAGGCCAATAAGGCTCAACTTCAACCTTAGCGGCTTTCAAGATGGTATTGATCTTTTCTGCCTGAAATAGAAATCATGATTTTTAGTCAGGGCTCAGCTTAAGCTTTCGTCTTTGTAATTTTGGTTACGAGTTCTGTCCTCATCATTGCAGGTTTGTTTTCACGAAATCGTCAAACAAGTGTGATTGTTTAAATCATTGGACAAGAACACACGTTATCAATAGGGTTAGCTTTAATTAGTGGTTTTAAGCCTTAGTATGTAATATTTATCGGATGCATTTATGAACATTTTCTAGCTATTTACAAACAGTAAATTAACTTCTATGGTCTTTCAAGTACATTGTTCACGTTTAGGAGACAAAAGTTTCCGCCACGTGTCTTGTATGAAGCACAGACACGCAACAATGCCAAACAATACGTAAATATCTAATAAATTTCTCGTCTTGAGAAACGTTATATATAAAGCCAGAGAAACGAAAGATAGAAATCGGAAGGTGGGGAAACAAACAAAAGCTTTAGGAAAGTAGTATTAAAGCACATGTAACAATGGCAGCATTGCCATAAATACGGTATTTTTTTTCGAAACTTACCGTGATCGCTACTTCATCGTCCAAAAGGATGAGCGCGGAATAAACACAAGCTAATTCGTCGTTTTGAGCCATTTTTTAAAAATACGGTAAAATTAAAAGCGGATGCTTTAGTGAACAGTGCACGTCGCCTGGATTGGCCTTAGCTGCGATGAGAACAGCGCACTTTCAGCAAAGTGGCAAAACGAAACGTAATGGAGGACGCGCAGCCGCAGTAGCCGTTATAACGAAGAAAGAAGGAAATGTCGTCATCAGTGTGGCAACTGGCGACCCCTGGTGGTTTTATACTTTAAAGATAAAGGCGCGCATTTTGAATTTGTATGACCCATATGACTTCCATAGCAAACACGAAACAGCAACCGGTGTGTACGATAAAACTTTGCTCAGCCGTTTTCTGTCTAAAGGTTTCAGTAAACCGTTTCGAAATTCTTTTTTGATGGGAACACTATGGCACATACCACAGCTCAAGCTATACCTCTTCTAAGCTGCATCAAGCTTGAGAGCGTCGATCTCATATTTGGATGTACTGTCACAGTCTTGAGCTCGTCTTGGTATTTTTTCTATGCATCTGGGACTTGAGACGCAACTCGGTCTCAAGCTCATCCGATTTGAGCAACTGTGGTACGGGGGTATATTAGGACAAAGTTGTTTATCAAATCATGTTCGTAAAACCACATTTCGACAAATTGGTTTGCAGAAACCCTGTTTCTGTTTCATGTTTGTACTAGGCAATATATGATAGGAAAGGCTCCAAAAGAGCCGCACTGCCAATGGGAAACTTCTCAACGAGTTCCGAATATTTTTAATTTTGACATGTTTCAACAAACTTTTCATCGGAAAACTGGTGAGCAAATTTTTTTCACAAACATTTCGGCGGAATTTGGCAGGAAACAATGGATATTTTTAAATTCAGCCACAAACCTACAAAAGCTGCATAAATATAGCGGGTATGATGTTCCAGACTCCAATGGTTTCATTGGCCAATTATAAGAAGGAAATTCAGCAATCTGTAGTCATGAAATCCTAGCGATCGACCTAATGGGTCCTTACCCAGTCACGAATGCTGGAAGTAAATACATCTTCTCAACATGTGACAATTAAAATGTAGTGATCTGATATGCTAAATTTAGAAATAAAACTGGTTTTGCTACATAAAGTAACGAAGGGAATTGCTTAAAAATAACCTGTTTTTGACAAGTTTATTTGCAGTGTTTCGACTTTTTATTGGATTTTATCATTTTACGTTTGGTGGAAATTTAGGAAGGTACAGTGATTGCAAGCATCAAATAAGTAACTATTCATAATTTATTTTCGATTAAGATATTGGCCTTCCAAATTCTCGGCTTATGAGAATGTTTCCACACTCTGGCATCGTTGCCACAATGAAGGTGAGGGCAATACCGCCTTGTTCTGGTGATCCGTAAAATCCTCTAGGACCAGACTTGGTGCATACCATGGAAATTTCTCCTTGTCTCGGATGGTTCTGCAAGCATCTGAAACTCGCAGAAAATTATAAAACTTCAGAGAAAATTTACAAGTTTTTAGCAAAACGAAGTGTTGTCAGGAATGACTCACCTGCAGTAATCGTCTCGTCCATCGCCATCCTCATCCTTCATGTACCATGTTTTGTCTATACCAATTGGTAGATTATAAGACGAGTTGTAATTACGGTCGTTGACTTTGTTATAGTTACCCGCCAAAGCACATGACAGTTGCATTTCGTGACTATAACCAACAAACCTAAAAATTGAAAATTGTATCCTGCTACGTATGCACTGCAAATCGGAATTATTTGGGAAAACTAAGGAAAAAATGATAACAGAAATTGTAGGTGAGAGTAAGTAGGAATGGGCCATTTTTCACCTTTTTATTTTTAAAATTATTCACAAACCATAAAACGTAACAAATTTTAATCACAAATTTACTTTAGACTATTGGGAATATTGTGCACAGTGTAGAAAATATTTTCTTATCACTAAAATATAAGAAACATAATTGAAATATGTAAAACTACTCTCCATATTGTCCCATTTCAACTGCACACAGGAGGAATGGGACGCATTGCAGGGGGATTTTAACACACTAAATTAATTTTGTTGATTTATTTGCAATAATAGGAACACACTTTACCTTTTAGCAAGATTTTTTAACGAAAAATAACGAACTATTGAAAATTAACTAACATCGATGCAAAATGTGTAGATTTCCCGCACTTTTGATTTTCCTCCACACAGAAAAGGCTGGGGAAGCTTCAGAATGACATAAACTTTTGTAGCCATGTTTATGACTCGTGTATCAGTAAATTTAAAGCTTACGGTATTCTCCTTTCTTTGCAAAAAATACATTTCAGCTTCCTTGAGTCCATGCCCACATTATTTTTCTTGGCAAATCTTGCCAACACAAAATCACCAGCTCTAACATCAAACAAAAAAAACTGTTGCACGAGCGACCTCCTGCACATGCTAAAGTTCTAATAGCAAAAATGCATTAAATTCCAGCAACAGGGAATGTCCCATGTCTCCTGCACTATTGTGTCCCAATCCTCCTGCTACTAGGCTCACCCCCCCATGTATTTCAATGGGTCAAATTTGCAACGCACCCAATTTTCAAGAAAAAATAGTTTAAATAAAACTAAAAAGGTATACAAATTCTTTAAGACGTATACAAGGTCTTGTGCTATTTATTTTTCGATTTAAATTGTTAATTTTTATTAAAATAACAATTTTTAAGTTTAAATTTGAATTTTGGCGCTTAAAAAGTTGCCATGCACGAGCGCCACCATAAAAGGACCTGGCAGATTGGTGTGAAACATCTAATAACATCATAACCATCCCAACTACTATTAATGTACTTAATTTGAAAACGTTTTCTCTATAAACAATACTTTTAGAAGAGTTTAATATTTGAAGTAAAATCGTACTTTTTGGTAGTGAAATCACACTTTTCCTTCCCATATTCTTGTGTTTCACCAGAAGTCCACCATTTTACGCAAACAAATGCGGGAACACAAATGCCATGTAGACACACAAATGTGAAACTTTTAACGCTTTCAAATTTTAAATTATTGGCAATGTTCCATTCCTCCTGCGTTCTATTCCTACCCACTCTCCCCTATTGTGAAAACGATACATTGTGATTTAATTTATTTAGGGGCCGTGAGGATTCATATTTGAAGATGGTGATCATAAACATCATATAGTACTTCGTTATGCATACTGGCAGTAGTCGTTAGCAGCACCTTGCCCTTGAACGTCTGCCCATCCTCTGTAATGTATTTCCCATCCAAGATCTTCTACTTCACGTCTTCGTTTTTTAACGCTACATAAGTTGGACTTGTGCTTCTTTGGAAAGCAAACCGTCACTTTCATGAAAAGTTATACAGAAAAAAAGTTTGTTACTGCAAATTTTCAAATGAGCTTTTAAATTCTCGAGCTCTTGCAAACGTTTAGACCCAAAAATTGGCAACAGCCTTATGAGGATGGAATGTCATAGTGGTATTATAGGGATAACATTTAGGCAGCATCCAATACATTCCAGCTGTTTTAAGGTTGTTCAGCCACCAATATTAAGGAATAATGATGCAATAAAGGCAAAACATCATTATGCTAATAAATTCAACCTCTCCAGACAGTGAGGGAGTGCATGCAGGGTGTCAGTTTGGGTCCCTGGTGAAGTGGGTCCCATTAAACATTAGACAATATGTTCAAAATTCTAATTAACTTTTAGTAGCTTATCTGTAATACCGTATTTTACGGACTATAAGACGCTACAGACTTTAAGACGCACCTTAATTTTTAAGCAATTTAAAAAAAAACAAGTTGTATAAGACGCGAGTTTAAGACGCACCTGAATTTTGGAGGGAATTTCTTCAAGAAAAAAGTGCGTCTAAAGCCGGCTGTCCACCAAGACGTATACATGTACGTATGTATAAACACGTTTTTACAAACATATGCAAAAAAGTTTGCCCTCCGCGGGTTTGTTTCAGCCGCCATTTTTTAAATACGTAAATATACGTAAATATCAAAATTGTATAGCTATTAAAGACATTTAATACGTGCACAATTTTGATATTTACATATATTTACAAAATGGCGGCTGAAACAAACCCGGAGGGCAAATTTTTTTGCATATGTGTGTACAAAAGTGAATAATAAGTATGGCTGTAGGTGGGCCCCTTTTTTTTCTGGCAAACAACATTTTAGGCACAGTTCACCACTTATAATCTCCTAACTGGAATCTTCCCACTTCGCCGACACAGTGCCGGCATGACCACGTTTATTTAGGTTGGATTAATACAACATAATAAATTATCATAAAAATGGGCTTAAACCACAAACTGTACCTTTCTATTGGCAATGAATAGCCTCTACTTTAGTGTCATCAGTTAATATGAATCTATGCAATGCTTTTTCAGTTTGGTTATTGTCATTCTTAATAAACATTCCTAATTCTATGAACACAACAATTCAGTTTTATCTTTTCACCTTATTCGTATAAGTCTTAAATTATTAAAAAATTAAACAACTGAACAATAGGTTTACCTGTGTCATCTGTAGCTTGGTTATCACAAAAACTGCTTATGGTCACAAAATTACAAAACAGCAGAAATAAGACGCAAAATGTGCTATTCGTGACGCGCATGTTGCCTGCATTGGTGTTAAATGTTTATAATCTAAAACTACGAACAAAAGATGTTAAACAAACAGGATATCCCCTATAGTTATAGAGTGAACGCTATTTCCTGTGGTGCAATCGATTTTTAAAACATAAATATTTTTCTAATTCCGAATAGGAATCATGAGAGGATTAGTCACTATCCGCGCATTTTGCCACCTGTATTGCGCACCATTACAAATCTTTCAATCATCCTATTTTATAAGTTCTACAAAATGAGATCTTTTTGATATCTATAGTAAACAAATATTGTTTTTGTTTAAAGAAGCACAATTCTAACGTGGAAGCTATCTTTCAAATCAAGAATTTCTGTATTTATGGTCAGTGCCCTATTGTCCAGAGCTATAGGGCAGGTTAGCTGGAGACTGACTATAGGGCCTTTCAAAGTTTTGAAAGGTTAAGGAAATGCGTGTTATATTAATTGCTCGGCTTTGAAAAGGTGGCAAACAGACATGGAGACAGGCTCAAAGGAGGATTTGGTTGGGCTTGTCTGTTGAGGATTTAATGAGGAAAATGCAGCTCGTTGGTTGAATAGTTTGAGTTTAGGGGCCCAAATATATTTAACGTTGCCGAGGAAAGCCATATATACACACACATAAATAGAGTGAATTAAGTAAAGAGGATATAAAATAATACGGAGAGAAATGAGAACATAATGATTTGCCTGGAAACAAACAACTTTGGAAAACTGCGAAAAACCATATACCGTATTTTACGGAATAAGACGCACTTTTTTCTTCAAAAAATTGCCTCCAAAATTCAGGTGCGTCTAAAGGTGCGACTTCACCGCACCAAAAGCAAAAGCAGAGTTTTCGAAAACATGTTTTTGAAACTTACAGTGTGGACG
>JAQGAE010000527.1:0-34582 GCA_034696685.1 Julus scandinavius | reverse complement strand
TTAGACAATTTTTATTTTTATTTAATCTCTTTTTATTTGGCTGGAATTGTGTTTTAAAATTTCACCCATTGAAAGTGATAGGGTTGTGATTCACCTTAGATCTGCTCAAGCTATCATGCAGTTTGGTCCCTTAATTAATACTTATGTTGACCGTGAAAATCTCAAATTTTACAGGAATTCGGTTATACCTTTGAGGAAACTTCACCCAAAATTTCAAGACTGTACTCCACGAGTTTTTACGCTGGAATGAGGTTTTGGCGATGGTACAGTGTTTTTCGACAAATTTATGCTAGTTTAGTGAGCCGTGAGCTGAAAACCGTTGAAAATCACTATACCCCATTACGCTAGAAAAACATAAAAATAGGATAAGATATGGTTCCTCCTACATTGTAACAAAGAACGAAATATTGCTCCCTCGTTATTCGGAAGTCCCATGCAATGTCCAAAAGACAAAAAGCCTTTCTAAGGTGTTTACGGTCGCAACGAACACGGAAAATAAATTCGTTCCTTTTTATTTATGGTTCTCCAGAACGTATGGAGCACACGCACATTAACTTTTAGCAGTAAAATATCGCTTTGCCCGTTTGCTTCAAATGCCTAAATTTATCATTTGACATTCATGACGCACATTCGAATCCAGAGAATGAAATAGAAGAAAAAAAAAGTAGAAAGCCATAGGCCACCTCCAAAACGTCTATTACCACCGTTCCTTGGAAATGATGGCAGATATCGTGGCTCGCAATTTCCTTTTAGTCCCACATTGTCGCTACATCATTGAAATGTTTTATCGATCAGTCTTCATTCGATTAGCATTAGGTCGGAACATTTAGTACCCATTCGATTGACATTGCGTCGTGATACACAAGTTGCTTTTTTTTCCTCCCCGAGCTTTGTGAAAAACAGAGAGGCAGACGTTTTCCAACAAAGATAATAACGTTTTTATTGACCAATTCCACATGAATTTATTGAGTTTCTTAAATAGTGTTTAAGAGAGAGTGAAACGACTAGAAAACGTTTATTGAATCTGGATTAAAGTCTGCGAAAAACTGAGAAAAAACTGCTGTGAAACATTCCCCACGTGCAACCCAGCCTGTCATTAAAAAATAAACCATGGAGCTTATTTTATGTTTTTTTTTAACTGACAGAGCTGTCGATAATCATCCAGATTTGGTCTGCCAGAAGCAATGTTGCAAAAATATTTTGAACATCTTGCATTTGCAACACGCAAATGTCAACTCAACTGATATCGAGTAATGTCGCGACTGTCAAATATACAAGTGATTTGATGCCATTAGATTTTTATTTATAGTTCATTAGAAAACAACGTATCATGATTACTTGAAATGGAGTTTAATTACATTTCCAATTCAATTTTGCAATGCCAATGTTCAAAGTTTGGTCAACGTTTGTGTTGACCTCTTTTGATAGTCAAAATGCCCACAAACTTAGTTTATTATGCAAGTAGACCATTCTACTTTTTGCACAAACTTTAGTCACAATTGCATATTACTTGAAATCGTATTTCCTCGGGAAGGTCAGGAATTATGTACAACGTTACACCAATTTTATGCTGGAATTTCCCTTCGAGGTCAGGAAATTTTCGTTAATCATAAAAATCTGGAAAAATGTCTTGGAATTGTCAGTGAGACGGATGCTTGGAAATGTTTAGGATAGCCTTTGTATGTTTCAATAAATTTTCTGGACACCTTACTATTAAAAACTATTAAGTACGTCTATGAGGGATAGGGGTAGGTCTGGGTAAAATGGACACAAGTGGACAGGGGGTAGGCGGAGGGTCAATTTTTGAATGAATGTCAGGGAAGTCCTTTTTGAATGGCACTGTCATTTTATTAGATTTATCTATTGTTTCATTATAGGTCGCTAATAGTGTTATCGACCCATCAAGAAGACTAAACAACAATCATATCAAGAATGTGATTAGTGTGTTGAAGAAATATGGTGTCAACATTCTTCAGCATGATGGTATTATGACCATTGACGAATCGCCAAACATTGATGCTTTTACTCCTTCCAAACGAAGGCCCTGAAATTGGGCCAATTAGCACCATAGTTCCATACACCCTTCAGAAGTTCAGATACATCAGTTAATTGTGGGGGTGTCAAAAATGTTTTTGAGCATGTGACATTCGATAAATCGTGCTCAATCGTGTACCTGAACTGCCAACTTGATAACATTCCTAGGTCACTAACCTATGCTAATCATGAAGACCTACATTGTGTATTTTTTTACCTCAGCAACGCCACGATCGGCTTCAATTTATGTTCTCAAGTCAGTGCATGTATCTAAGCTTCAACTGCACTCCCATGTTCAAAAAACTGAAGAAAAAAAAACAAGCTTCAGTGCCTTCAGCAAATCCACTCCATTCACAAAACTAAGCACCTAAAAAAGTTATAAATAAGTGCAAACGTCATTGGTGTTTATCATGCAATTGGCCAAAGTTGCATTCGTCTATCCTTAGTCCAAAATACCTTCCCGGAATCCCAAAAACGTTTCATAGAATACAGGTTTGAGGATATTTCTGCAAATGTCATTGGTGGAAAATGTGAGGCAAGAAATTAAGCGTGGGATAGGTCGGTCATCTTTAGTGCAGAAATAATAGCACCAAAACTTCCTCGTAAAATAATGGAACAGCTTTGTCCCCGTACTTCGGAGGCAACATGAAAGCTCAGCTAGCCAATGACCAGAAAATGACCAGAGATTTTATTTTATGACATCTTTTTTTTTATCGCAAACAGTATACTTCGATGGCTAAATGCGCATCATGTGGCTTGATGTTACCATGGTGTTACTTAGAAATTGCCTGCTTGACTTCCTTACTTTGTTGTTTATTTTTAGTCCAGGATAGCAAAGTTGTAAAACGAAAACGTTCAAAAAGTAGCAATATCATTTTTTTTTACATTCACCGAACCATTGTAATTTTAGTAATGAAGCACTATTATATTACATGAAGCCATCGAGCCTTGGCGGCCATCTTTGTAAACTGAATACCAATAACAAAACTGAAAAGTTATAAAGCTGTGATCCTGTTAAGTAAAAACAAACCATTTTGGTTTAGTATTACAATTAGTTCCCTGTTAAGTAAAAACAAAACATTTTAGTTCAGTATTTCAATTAGTTCAAACCTAAATTTGAGTCAGCAGCAGCAAAGTAGGTGAAAACTTTCCTATTGACTGCACATATAGCAGGTTATCTCCAATATGATGGGATTCTACAATTAATGTTTAAAAATAATGCTTTTTTCAAAAAATGGTGTTAATTAACTTTTTCTTGGCAACACTTAATTTTCAAATACCTCGAGATCACATTTCCATGACCATCTCTGACCAAGCTTACGGTTATAAATTTAAATAGTGATGATGCATGAAAACGCAAAATCAAACAAAATTATTTCTTCTGCTATTATCATCTAACATTCTAACTAATCTAATTCTCATCAGTGCAGCATTAATTATCAGAAAAAAAAAGATAACGTCAACTTGTGATAGGATTCTTCCTAGAACTGGAAGTCAAAAGTTCACATAGAAAATCCACATTTTACCACTGATATTGATCTCAAAACGTGCAAATCTGATGTTCTAATGTTCTTAAAATGTGAAAAAAAACTGGAAATCGTTGAAAACAAGAAGCAAATAGTCACATCAGGTCGATTGAATTCTTAAATCCAAACTTGAACTTCATATCAAACAAACAACACGTGCTAAAAGTTTAATTAATAGAATTTGTGTAAAAATCTGCTGAGATCTTCCTCTCAGGTTTTCTTTTTAGAACACTTCAGATGTACCCGTACTCACGTGTTCTCCACGTCATCTATTTGATTGCAATGCTGTCAAAGACCACAAATTATACTGGATTCACCTCGTCCAAAATTGGATTCTCGATCCAACAAAGGCAATTTTTTACAGTCGCTACCAAAATGACACCATGGGGGGGTTTTGTTTGCAATTTTATAGTGCATTTGGCACGATTTGGTGAAGTTTGTCTTTCAGGGACAGTATATTTTTAGCTTAGCCAGGACTAGGTCCAAGTCAGTACTCCAACTATAGGTCTAGCAGCCAAACGCACATGAGTCAGGCGGACTATTATACAATTAAACCCATTTGGCACAGGATATCGACAATTAATATTTATATGTATACAGCACAGCTCCAATGTTTTGTTTGCAACCTTTTTTTTTTTTCTCTTTGGAAAACCCATTCAAAAATGGTTGCCAGACATTCAGGATGCACACCTTGACGCAAGTCGCACCCTAATCACCATAAACACCTTGAAGGTTCAACATTGCCGAATGGGTGTAAATGAAAAAGGGCTAAATTGGCTTTATTAGTGCATTTACACTAGTGCCAAGAGCTGGCTGGCGCGTTATACTGGTTTTGTAAACGAGGCATATGAACTGCCAGTCAAGCATTCTATACAATCAGAAGAAAAAGTATACCAACTCTTTACAATTACTCGATACACGCCATAATCAATACATGGTAGTCAACCGTCATTACCATGCATTGGTAATACGATTTCTAGAGAAGAAATGGTGGCATTATATAGTAGGTGCGGTCTTTGTACCTGTGCACCGGTACATGTGTTAGTTTTTTGCCCCATTTAAAAATTTTCCAGAAGCTTGCTACAATTTCCCTGATTGGGATGAACCCTAATAAGGGGTCAATCAAAAAGGACGTCCCCGAAATTCCCCTTACCCCCCCCGTCCACATGGTGTCCATTTCAGCCCAGATCCCCCTCATAGACGTCTTTAATTTTTTGGTCTAAATGCACCTGTGTACATGAATAGCCTGTGTAAATGAATAACCTGTCTAAATGGAACCTGTGTGAATGAATAACCTGTCTAAATTCAACCTGTGTAAATGAATAACCTGTCTAAATGCAACCAGTGTAAATGAATAACCTGTCTAACTGCAGCCTGTCTAAATGGAACCTGTGTGAATGAATAACCTGTTTAAATGCATAAAATGTACCTGTCCCGACTTGGTAACCCGTGTATAAATGAACCTGTCTAAAAGCAAATTTTTCACCGATCCCAAGCGTATACATTTAGTCAGGTTCTACTATAGGGTGTCCAGAAAATTTGTTGGATCCTAATTAAGTCCATCCTGTAAATTTCCAAGCACCCACCTCGCTACCAATTCCACAACATTTTTCCAGATTTTGTTTCTGATTAATGGAAATTTCCTGATCTCTAAGGGATATTCCAGCATAAAACTGGTGTTTAACACAAAGCTAGGCATAATTCCCGACTTTCCCAAGGTTTTAAAAATTCAAGTACATTTGGGACTGGAGACATATTTCTTCTGGTGTCCATTTCCCCTTTTACTGACCTTTAAAACTTAATTAAACAGAAATCCAAAAAACCGAAAAATACCATCATTAGTGGACGTCCATAATGCCTGTTTTTGAAATTCTCTTAAGGCACTCAGGCCACCAAAATTGAATTTTTAAATTCCAAAAAAATCAGTGATCTTATCGTAGATGAAATAATTTATGTTTGATACCTTAAAGTTAAAGATCAGTTCTTGTAATCCATATCTCAGGAAACAACAAAGTATTGTTTTAAGATACCTTTTAAGATTGTTTTAATTATTAGCAGACATATTTAGTATTTAATGGGGTACTTTACTGCCGCTCAAAAGTGACTGCTGTATTTCATACCGTCAAATAATGGAGATTCCATTACTAATCCAGAAGTGATTACGACTTGTTAATATGGAAATGTGTGATAAAACAAAAGTCATGCTAGTTGGCTAATTTCCTTCGAGCTTATTAATACAATGTGTGAGTAAAACTGCCAATATTAATTGAGGTTTGCGTTAGCTTTATTAATTCACATCCGCAATCGTTATTTAATTATTATAAGTATGACACCACAAAGTAAGAAGTAATTAATAACTACTTATTAATATGAAAACGTGAAACAAAATGCACTGCACTTGCATAAAGTCATTGCATGGTTCGAACTATAAATATATCCGCATTATGCATTTCTCAGCAATTCCAGGCAAAATGTGTTTGAAAAACATGGCGCCACGATGAAATATCTTGACGCCATGGTGTGCTAGATTCGTCAAGTTTCTGAATATACCGCATTGGAGTTGGGTTTTTCCATGAAAGGTATAAATTTCATATTGCATTCCAATGCTATATCCCCAAACACAGTTTACGGCCTGTTTTTTGAAAACTGGCAGAACTCGACTCGAGGAAGCCTACACAGAATTCCATCAGAAAATAAGATTGGGATAATGAGTTTGACCATGAAAAACTAGATTTAATAAAGCTCCATATCGCCTTCTAATCAAGTTTGGGCTATATATTTTCATATTAAGAAATCAATTTATATTTCAGACAGACGTCCGAATTCACAAACAAAAAAAAATTCCAAATTATCATTTTTCAAATTTATATTTCTCAATATTGCGTAGATTCTAACGATTAATTCTGAAACTAGATTCACACCAATCAATTTTGAAAAACCATAGTTATCTAACAGTAATTATGCATAACACACAAACCCAATTCTGCAAAACTCAATCTACCGTAGTAAAGAAATTAGTTCAACTAACAAACAAACAAAAAAAAACATTAACAAAAACCCTTTCTCAATTACAAATTACCACAACACAATGTTGTTAAGAATTTTGCTGCCATGATTTTTGAAACTTTCGAATTTACTCTTTTGGTCATGCCTCAGGTTTACTAAGCATTTATAAAAATGTGGGTTAACCCGTTATCCCAACTCTTGGCCTCTAAAAGTGCAAGAAGAAAAGTCACTAAATTTAGACATATTGCAAAGTGGACATTAAAACTTGAGTTTCCCTAAGTTTATCATGCAGTACTAAAAATGCACACATTAAAAATGGTGTATTTTTTTGCAATCTGACGCCTCAGGGGTGACCAGTTGTTGCAATCAACTTGTTGTCAATCAATTTCGACTGTTTTTAGTTAAGCAATATCTTATCTCGCCACAGGGTTTCAAAGTTGAAACCGCCTTGGATGAAATAACGACCTGCTGGAGAGGGCAGTAGACCAAAATTTCAGAAACTTCTGCCTATTTTTTTATGTGGTTATAGACATGCAAATTATGCCTGCTGCGCATCCTACAAACTTGTGTTTTTACATCATAAACGCATACATCAAAATTGAAATAAATACAACCTCACTGATAAAAAATAATACGTTGTGAAACAATTTTCTAAAGTGCAACAGCGACAAATAATAACATCAATACGTTTTTCATATATACCCACAAAAAAAGCACAATAGATTTTTGCCAGTAGACTGAACATAATTTCTCGATGTATTTCCTCCTAGAGAAATTCGACATGGCAAACGCGTGGGAAAATAGTTTTTTCTTGTATTTTGCAAATGAAAACTGGAAAAAAAAATTGATTTTCAACAAATGCACTGCACCGAGATCTAATAACAGAAATGGATTTTTAATAAACTGCAATGAAAATTAGGAATTCTACACTGAGACCAAAATCCAAATAATATCCATTCTCCAGATTAGCCAAATATCGATTGGTATCATATACAAAGGGGCCATTCAAAAAGAACGTCCTCAAGTGAAGGGGGGGGGGGGAGAAATAGGGGAAGGAATCTGCTGACATGTGGATACCATGTGGACAGGAGGGGGAGGGAGAGAATCCATTATGGAATCCACTAATGATGGTATTTTTAAGTTTTTGGATTTTCTGTTTGAGTTTTTAAGGTCAGTAAAAGGGGAAATGGACACCAGCCGAAATGTCTTCCCAGTCCCAAATATACTTGAAATTCCTCTGGAAAGTCTGGAATTATGTATAACTTTATGCTAAACACCAATTTTATACTGGAATTTCTCTTCGAAGTCAGGAAATATCCGTTAATCTGAAAAATCTAGAAAAATGGTGTGGAATTTGCAGAGAAACAGGTGCTTGGGAATTTATAGGATGGGCCTTTGTAAGTTGCAACAAATTTTCTGGTCACCCTACATTAAATGAAAATTAAGGACGTCTATGAGTAGGGGGGAGGAGGGAAATGGGTTCTGGGTAAAATGGACACCACGTTGACATGGGGTAGGGGGAGGGGGTAGTCAATGTTTGAAGGAATTTCGGGGACGTCCTCGTCTGCCCTTTGTGCTAATGCAATTCATGAGAAAATCCAATTTGAAATTGTATGCAGTCATTAACGTACACGCAGCAGAAATTGCCAACACGTGACCTATAGCCCTACATGTGTTAACCTGAGCTCTGCAAACTTTCTTTCAATGGACATTTATAATTGCGGCAAAGGCTGGGGCTTACTTCCCGACCTGCTTTACAATGGCCTTACGCAGCAGCGCCAGTGCACAGCTTTACCATGGTTACAAGTTCATTTTAAAAATCAATACGCATCAGATCTTCTTTCAGGGTCTGATGATAAATAGGCCTAGGTCTACCTTACGAATGAAAATGTAGGGCACGCTGCAGGAAGCAAAACAGAAGCGTTTCTAATAAAAGAGTAAAAAGACACTGCTTCCCCCTGTGCAATTCAAAGCCAGTTTGTGGCGCCATTTTGCAAACCCAACCAGAATCCACCAGCCCACTCTTGAAAACTGGAAACTTGGTTGAACTTGCTTAAACGGTGTTTTTTTCTTTCTTTTTTTTTTCCCATGGCTCTTTCGTGGCCAGTGACTTTGGAGTTGGCGGTGCTCAGCAACGCCCAAGTTTGCCTGCGAGTGGTGCGATCAACCATTGCAGATGGATACAAGTTGTCATATATACTCTTCTGAATCATATGTATTTCTGGCCATGTGGGCGATTTAATTTTGCAGGACTATACAGCATGCAGAGTGCCATGAGTGGTACAAAGTGTGTATACGTGGTTTTTTTTAAGGTTTTTTTTGTGATGTGGTGAGGAAAATTATGTGATAGTACTCGTATACCCATGCAGACCTACATGTAAACCTATGTTTGCAATTATGTATACAGTGCACTTAACCCCCACATTTTGTTAATGGAACCTGATACGATGCCCATGAAGTTTTACAGACTTTCTGACTTTCTGTATAGGATTTTTCACGGCCCATTGGCAACGATTCCCTAAAGATCTCAGAAATAAATCCCAGCACCCAACATCAACTCCTTTTGTTGTGTAAAGGTCCAAAAGAAACATGAAACATGCACATGCTACCTTGGTGTGTCCAGAAGTGTTTGTGAAACATGTGTCGAAAAACGGACATTTTCTGATACATTTCGCTGTTTCCTGGCGATATCGCTCAAAAAGGCGGTCTGGATCAAATGAATTTGGGACACATATTTCGAAAAAACAAGCTGGAAACTTTGTTTCGGGGTTTCTTGTGTATGTTTTATGTGTTTTGTGTATGTTTTATGTGTTTTGTGTATGTTTTATGTGTTTTGTGTATGTTTCCTCTGGTGCATACCGACCTTCGACAACACTGAAAGATGTAAATTTTCCTTTACAACTTCCATTCCGAATGGAAAAATATGGTTTGTCTTCAAATACAAAAATGTCTTTCCCTCGGGTGTTGTGCACATGTTCATTGAGCAATCCCACACGAAAAAAAAATCACATGGTGTTGTGCCAGATATAATCCACGGCCAAACAATTGTACCTCCACAGTCAAAGTTATCAGTTTGGGGCGGTTTGATTAGAACTTTTTTTAGAGATTCTGTAAAATGGGTCAACCCTACTATTTCTACACCACCCGTTTAACGTTTTCTATAGGATAAAAAGGGAAAATTTGTACATTTCGGACGGTATAGTCCCAAAATCCCAAAAGTAGTGGTTTGTCGGCGAAGTGGATTTTTGCCGACACCCCATTTCTCCCACTCGTTCTGAAATATTACATAACCAGACCCAACTTAACCTCACCATTGACTGTCTTTAAAGTGGGGCTACACGTTTCAAACGCCCTTTACCTTTATGCGGTCACAAAACAACTCCACCCTCTAGTATTACGTCATTAAGAATACCTCACAAGAATTTAAAAGCAGTACAAACTTTGACATGTGCTACAGTTGAAAACAATGAAATTGAGAACATAAAACAAAAAGAAACCTCCAGAACCCAAACGGAAGTAGGAGAACATTTTATCGGTCATGTATTAACCTCGTCAGCATGCAGCCAAGATGTAAACTCTGACGTGTTACAGTTTGAGAACACGCTGACACGTGTTTAAATCACCACGTTTCTGGTGTTTACAGTTTCAGATCCTGTTAGTAGAAAAACAAAAGCCAACACGTAACAAAGCAGACCTAGTAAGGCTACCGAAAACAGGCGAACATTTCAAACATTTCCAAGTTCAGAATCTCGTTTTTCAATACTACGTGAACGTCGTTTTATAGCCATACAAGTGTGAACGCGTCAGTGACATGTAAAAGCCGGCATGAGATCTTCAAAAACAAGCAGCACCTCCGGCATTAATTTCAGAGAAATAGTCATTTCTCAGCACGTACATTCAGCGTTCTCCATCTTTTTACGAGGCTTTTAACGACGATACGCAGTTTTTATGACCCGCGCCTTGTGTTCTCTTCCAAGCTTTTTGGATGGAGCGTTTCAGCGTCAGGGAAAAAACCGTTGCCATATTGCCTGATCATGATTAACATTTTTTTTTTGTTATTGTTGAAAATTTTGCAATTTGAAAGCACGTTACGTAAGTACACGAAATTGCGTTTGCTTACATTTACTGCAAATCGCTGGTTTTGAAAGCAAGGGGAGGAAGAAAAAGGAGGGATAATTGGTCACGTTTATTAGGTAATCTCTATGGATTTGGTCAAGTAGATTTCGAAACGTGCATGGTTTCAGTGGTCAAGTTATGGTGAAGTTTTATGGGTTGGTCCAGTATCAATTGTTTCTGACAATTTTAAAATATAGGTTCTTTGTTGTTCAGCGGCTAATCGACATATTTAGGTAGGTGGCCGACTTAAAAAGGTGGGTCAACACAACAAGTTTCACTTCATCTTAATTTTGCAAACTTAAGACAACCAATTGCAAATTGCAATCGAGTATCACGTACGATTTCATCAAACGCAACCGGTTTCCTTCAATAGACCTCATGTGAGGTTAAGTCACAGGCGTATCATGTGACTTAATTTATAGCAGTGTTAGGCAGTAATTGAGTACATTGATGTATTTGAGTAACGAGTAAAGGATATTACTGAGTACAAAAAGTAATTTGATTACAAAATGTGCAAAAGTAATTTGATTACAAAATGTGCAAAAGTAATTGAATACAAATGTATTCAAAACGTATGAGTACAATGTATTCGATTACAAAAATGTACTCACAGTGGGTGATTACAAATACCCTTGAATATTCACGTAATTTAAAACTATGAGTATTAGCATAATCTGAAATTGATTACAATGTAGTACTCGATTATGAATAAAAATACTTTCAAGTAAGTATAATTGCGTAATTTGAGTAACTGAGGGATGGGAAGGGGAGGCGGGGGGAAGGGGAGGGGAGAAAGTCAATTTTTGAGTGAATTTCGGGGACGTCCTTATTGAATGGACCCTAAGTTGTTGTTTTTACATTTGTAACTGGCTGTTGCCAACTAAAATCCAACGCAGGGTTAGATATGGGACCCCTGCTATTGCACTGCAGTTAAAACATGGCTATTTCGTCAGTATATAGGGTACAAAACCGATACCTGTCACCGCATAAATAAAACAAATATTCCCCCCAATCAGGTCAAGGTTGGGTCCAAAGCACCCGGTAACGTCATGTGCGTTACACGTTGAACAAATGCCAGCGAAAACACATCAAGGTGTTAAACTTGAGTTCTGATGATTTGGAAATAACAAAAAAACATTGATGAAAAAACGTTTCCTTCAATCAATCTACGC
Organism: Julus scandinavius; assembly: GCA_034696685.1. Lineage (NCBI taxonomy): Eukaryota > Metazoa > Arthropoda > Diplopoda > Julida > Julidae > Julus > Julus scandinavius. The sequence goes on along the minus strand of JAQGAE010000527.1, from coordinate 22,728 downwards.
ATACTACTGTCTCAGTCGAGGGTGAGGTTTTTTAAAAAGCAAACACCGTGTAGTAAAAAACAGCATGCTCTCAGATATGCCTACGTTTAACAGGACAATGCTCCTTGGCCTAGGTTGAGTCTAGTAGTGTTGCAATTTATGCCAACCCAGCATTTCCTGTGAAGATAGACCAAACGTGCCTTGTACTTGTTTTTGAATATGGTGCTAGAAGCGAGCTTGTGCATATGTTATGCAAAAATAAAATTATCGTGAACCTATCATTCTGGCAACTGCGACTAATTATTTAATTTTCGGATGAGGAACTATGTCATCAGATACGTGACTTCCCCATTCCGTTACCTCGCTAATGAGTTCATCCCACTGACTGAAAATTTGGACATGTAGTTGTTGTGTTCGGTGTGTTCCTAGCACGCAGGTTATTTTTTCCCCAAAGTTCCATACAAGGATTTGCTTGACTGATCAAGTTTAAAAACACTGGATTGACGTCACTGTACGTTATAATCTGCAGCTAGAAAAAAAAATTTGACTTGGTAACTATTAGTAGTAGGATCAAGGACAAGATGATGTACTCTTGGAAATTCCGACAGTTTCCAACAGAGTAGATCTGGAGTGGCAATGATCGCTCATTTTTTTTACTGACCAATATAGTTTAATTAGATCCAATAATGACAGTTTCTGATGAGGTTCGTTAAGGATGCTTACAGGCAGTATCGTATTATTGATTTATCAGTGAATGGCAGGCTTTGCGTAGGTTGTGCCAGGGGCCTTATAGAGTGCTTTAAAACACGGATCATCAGTGTTGCTAATGCAAAAAACGCATTGCAAAAAGCTACTTTTCAAAAAGTAATGATGCTTTCCTTTAGTTTTTTTTTTTTTTTTTTTTTTTTAATGGAAAATGAGAATCTAGGAGGGTACTAGCAAACAGCGGCTATAATGCTCAAAGTCGGTTTAAGCTGTCATAGCGAATTACTGGAAATGGGTCAATTGGTCAGTTATGGCTTCTTTACAACAGAGTACATGCATCAGCACAAAAGTGTGAGTACCATGCGCATTTGCAACACCTGTGCATCTCAGCAAGCTTGGTCCTCTAGTTATCTATTCATCGACGGTCAAACTTCGTACGTGCAGAATGACCATTGACCAGTTATGGCCACTTTACAACGAATTAAATCAGCACAGACGTTTGAATACAACACCTGACCATGTCGAGAAACACATGATTCCCGGATTGTCTGTGTGTAGACAGCCATGCTCACATATGTCGGATGACCTATGATGCCTCGAACGTCGTTAAATAAATAAACACGTGCAAAACAAATACAGGTTTTCATGATATTAACTTCGAAAAGGTCACACGCAAGGCCCTCAGTAATTCTTGAGTTAATAAAAGGCTTAGAGCCAGAAATTTGGAGTCTGAAACTCTAAAATACCAATAGCCAAATTGTTTGGGGTTATTGGCACAACTAAAAAAAAATCATCAGCATAAACCCACCATTATTTTGCATTGAAGTTTGCTGGGTTGCGATCCCTTGTGTGTTTATTTGGGTTGTTAAGCATTTTACAAATCTGTTAAAATTTAGTATTCTCTCAATTAATTAATCGTCTCCATTAAACTTGAAGCAAAGTTGGGAGGAGGGGGGGGGATAAGCCAAAACGACCAGGAGTTCAATTGCGCAATATCTACTTCGGATCCAGTGGTTAGATAATAACATACTCCCTTCCTCCAAACAGTAAAAAAACCTTTTGGTAAATCTGGAGGATAACCCTGAGTGGAGCACACGCCAGGAGCAAGTAATTTTAAGTATCGGTATTTTCAACATTGCAGGGACAGGGGTAGTAGATTTACGCCACGTTTACTCCTCTCCTTCCCATGCAGTGGTGAAGGAAAGGGGGAATTAATACAGATTGGAGCTCTACCCAAAGATACAACGCAAAAAGCTAATGGGGAGGAGAAATGTTAAAATTCACCGTGCCACGTTACTCATATTAATTAAATGTCGGATTTTTGGTTTCGGACGTCCGGGACTTTTTCCGCAAAGGCTTTTTCCCCATAACCTAAAGTGGCGAAGGAATGCCACATGAATAAAGTAAACACTGGCACCAGAAGCACAGGCTCCACATGGGAAAACCGATCAACATCCAACGTCAACCTTGCGAAAAACAGCAGTTCTCAAAGGTGCCAGGTGAAAAAACAGAAAGCTTTAAATTTAAAAAACTCCAAAAACAGCGCTTCCCAGGCTCCATAGCAACCCTGTTCGCGCCATGTTTCGTCGGGCTTACCTTTCTCGGGCGGAATGTTATTGAGGTGCTCCTCATCCCTGCTCACTTGAGTAATAATGGACGTACTGTCCATTTATGCGGTTTTCCTGGGCACAAACAACGATGAATCCACGCCGGGGATGAACGAGATAGCTCCGACTCTTGCAAATTTTAAGTCATACGTGCGGTTTTCCGATTGCAAAGCTCACAGAAAGTACTCCCAAACAGGCACAACCGTCCTCAGACTTAGCACGCACTCGCCCGAAAAACCGAAATAAAAAAAAAAAAAAAGCTGCCTCAAATCAGGCCATCTGATTGGCGGGCACGGCCAAGGTCTGCGGCCGTTTCCTAACCATACAGAGAGGGTATCCGCATTTTCACCTGGTTTAATTCCCCTCCCTTACATAAGAACATAATAGAAAAGTGAACAAAAATGCAATCGAATCATAAACTTTTTATAAACCTGCTAATGTTTTATCAACTGGTGCGACAAACCGGCAGCATAATACAGCCAACTTGGTTAGGATCACCATGTAATATTTTTCGAATCTTACTCGTAACTGTTGTAATGTTATATAATTTTAGTTTTAGAAGATTTGATGATTTTACGGTTTTATATAAACGACGCATAATTGTATATGCTCGGATTTATTTACTTATTGAGCGAATTTGTACTTTTAAATTGGATTCAGAGTGGCAATTGATTCGAAAAACTTAGACACTACGTGCAAGTGCAAAACGAACAGAAATAGCGATGGTCGTGTTTCATGTTTGAAGTTGTTGAAGTTATAATTTAAGCAGTTTTTCAACGAAGATTACAGAGTTATAGTTTGGCTATGAAGCCGCTAGATATTCACATCTTAGATGGTGGCTTGGGCAGTGAATTAGAAGCTCAAGGTTTTGGTGCAGAGGCTGGTATTTCTTATGTATACGACTATAGTTACGTAAATGTATGCAATACAGGGTGTCCATATTTTACGTGTCTCTACTTTTTGAGATAACTGGAAAATGCTTAGATTTTTAATTTTTAAATGATAGAGATCCAGCATTTGTTAATTAATTAAGCATAAAACCAATCATTTACAACGTGACTCTTTCCACTAAATTTTAAATACGTCTATTATTTAATTAATTTTTAAACACTAGCATTGTGGATCATATGGCACTTTACAACATGTGTCAAAATAATTAGATCATTATTTTTAACTTCTGCAAAAGACTAAAAAAATATACAGCCTTAAAATTAAATATTATATATCGAATAATAACCAGCATCATATGCACTATTATATATTTATTCCACAAGTTTTTGAAGCAAAAATAAATTTGAATTAATTATCATCAAAAACATATAAAGACTTCATGAACACCCTGTATATCATTTGGTTCCTACTTCAGTGACTTGTAACTAGCAAAATAACTAATTGACCTATGCTCATCACCTCCAAACCTCTAGGCAGACAATGATTAGCTATAATTGTTATACAGGAATTTCCAGATTTTGATTTTTTAGCATAATTCTAATAAATGTTAATGGTAAACACAAACAAATTTTAGGGCACTATTTCGTCCATATTTTACACTGGAATGTTTGGATTTAAACAGAAAAGTTGCAGTCTCATTTACAATATCATACAGAAATTATCAGACATCAAGAATGCCTGAAAATAGAAAGTAATGGTTATCATTTGATAGGAGATTTATTATCCACTATCAAACTCATAGGCGTTTACATCTAGTTATTAATTATGTTCCTAGAAATAATATGCAAAAATGTTGCAACCTCTATTTGAAACGTACGTGTTGAATATATCTTATTTCATATTCACATGTGACTATTAAATTATTGTAAATAATATCCTCCTTATGTTATTGAACTAGTGCACTTGATTATTATTAGTGCCCATTGTGATAAGAATATATTTTAGTAAATTATATTATTATTTTTTGTTACTATTTCAGTCTGATCCTTTGTATGGAAGCAGTTTATTGCAAAACAAGCAGCAGGTTATTTTTGATGTGCACAAAAGGTGTTGAGCTTGAATTCTATGAATAGGAAATATCTATTTCATGAAAGTTAATACTTGTAAGGTTATAGGAGACTCATTTGGCTAATCATATATCGGTTTCATTCACCAACAGGTTTTTAGAAAGTGGCTCGGATGTTATAACCACAGCTACTTATCAAGCCTCTTTGAAAGGTCTCACCGAAACTTTGAATATTAGCACCGACGAAGCCAAGCAGTTGATCCATAAGGCAGTTCATATTGCACAGAATGCCAGGGATGAGTTTTTGTCTAACAAAAGTGCTAAATCTGGTAAACTGGATTCTGATGTTCAATCGGCACGGTTTTGTGAAGAAATTTTTTCATGGAATTTCAACATCAGTTTCTAGAAAATGAACATTGTACACCTATACCTCGCTGTACGGCCTTTTTTTAATTATGGCACTTTCTCGATTTACGGCCCACAATGTTTTGTTATACGGCCAAAAAAAATTGCTGTAATTAAAGAAAGTGGCTAAAAAATGTGATAAGTTACCCCAATTTGCACAAACAAGGTCGGATTTGGCTAACAATAAAACAACTTGTGGGTTTTACTTCGTTTAAGAAGAGGAAAAAATGAAAATTGCAATGCAGAAAGAATTGATTCGTTATACGGCTTTTTGCTTTACGGCCAACTTTTCCGGAATGTATCTAGGCCGTAAAGCGAGGTATAGGTGTTTTATTTTCTGAATTTTAATAAGAGATTGTGTTTAGGTTAATTGATCTCAATGCAGTTTTCTAAAAATTGTAGATGAGCGGAAACCTATGGTTGCTGGTTCTGTGGGGCCTTATGGGGCAATTCTGCTAAATGGTTCCGAATATCATGGGCAGTATGTCGACAACATGAGTAAAGATGTGAGCTCGAGTGATTGGCTAATAACTACCTCGTTTCTAATGCTATTTGATGCAAAACCATTCTTTTCTGTTAATTTCATAACGAACCAGGAGCTCAAAAATTGGCATCGCCCTCGCATTCAGTGTCTGGTGGATGCGGGTGTTGATCTAATTGCTTTGGAAACTATCCCAGCTTATATAGAAGCTGAAGCATTGATAGAATTAATGAAAGAATACCCTTCAACAAAAGCTTGGTTGAGTTTTTCGTGCAAGGTAAAAAAACAGGAAGTTTGACTACAAGTAATTCTTGTCCATTCCATTATTAAGAAAACATGCTTGTTATAAATTTTTAGACAACAAAATTCATTCAAATCATAATTAAATTACCAAATGTGTGATTGGAAAATTTATTGTTTAGCAATGACAGAATGGATAATTTTATCAATATAATGTCATTGCTGGATATTTTAACTAGTATCGATATACAGGATGATGAACATACCTGTCATGGTGAACCGTTCCTCGACTCCGTCAAACAGTGCCAGCAGCATGATTCTGGGCATCAGTTGATCGCCATTGGAGCAAACTGCACAAAACCAAGCTACATCAGTGGTCTGTTGCGGCAAGCCCAGGGTGTCACTGACTTGCCATTTATCGTTTATCCCAACAGTGGAGAGGAATGGACCAGAGAGCGCAAGTAAGCAACAAACGATTGTATATGCACTAAGTTGTAAAACTTACCAGAATTGGCACATTTCGTTTAGGTGGTATGGAAAGCTGGAATGTGCAAAAATTGAAGATTTCATTGAGGAATGGCTCCAGCTCAATGCCAAATACATCGGTGGTTGTTGTCGCATACTTCCTGCAGATATTAAATCTATTAGAGAAAAAGTGTACAGCACATGTGCAAAGTTGGACTAAAAAGATTACCAGGGAAGCATCGTCACTTCAACACTTTGCGAAACATCGTTTAAAGATCTACGTACCACTTAGTCTAGTCACCAAGGCAGATATTTGTCTGAAAATAATTGCATATTTAAGGTGGAATGGAAATGTAATACCTATGAATAAAATGATGTAATGTGCAAATATTCAGCTATAAAGTTGATTTGGGGTGAAAATTTTAGCAGATTGCGTAATTTAATTACTTTAAAAAAAAATACATATTTGTTTACCTTGAATATTTATTTACATATACCATCATGTGTCCCGAACTATATTGACGATAATCTGTTTGGAGAAAAGAAGTGAATGTATAGTTTAATTTAATACAATTCGTCCTTTGGAATTGCTTCACAAGTTTTCGACTAAACTTAATGATTGTTTAATGAAAGGTCGAACAAAAATAATTCCAACAGCAAACGGTTGTCATTTATTAATTATTTAAGGAATGTAAACGATTACTATCTTTTTCTACCATACATTTGGAAGATTTCAATAAATCAACAATTCCCTAATGCTATTGAAAAAAAAAATGTCAAACTTTAAAAAGAACCATTACAGAAATGATCCTACAACAAAATCAAAAACGTATGGTACATTGCCAGGAAAACTGAGGTTTTTTTTCTAAAAGGGGCTCATACACTGGATAGTGTCTTTTGGAACACATTCTAGAGCAAAATCAGATTTTTAGATATTTTGCCATCAGGGATTTTTTCACCGAATTCAGATCACTTTATACTAGTCTCAGAAAAAAAAAGCCCTATTAAATTGCAAAATAAAATAAATTGGTATTGCACCTTTATGAAATACTTGGGAGTCTGCCTGACACAAATCTGGTGGCATTTCCTAACAGAGTTAGTCATGGTGGAATTTGTAACTTTTTTTGTAACTTGCTCGAATTTGGCCTGCATTCCCAAGGGCAAAGTTAAATTCAGCATACAGCTAGCTTTAAATAGATTTTTTTTAAAAATCGTTTAAGCTGATTTAGAATTAAGTGAAATTTATTTCAAGCATCATTGATTCCTTGTCTTAAAAAATGGTCAACTTTAAGCATTTGTGGTAAAATAATGTGAGCACAAGTGCATTATTTTAGATTTCGATGAACCATTCATCGGTCTCTTCCATCGATCATGCCTTGCTTTAAGTTTTGTAAATTACTGCTTATACAAATTTCAAGTAGTTCAATTTTGGATTATTTACATTTGAAATTGTCCAGCATGGTTGCAGGCAGATTTGTTAAGAGAAATTACCAAGATTCTGCAAGTAGGACAGAAATACTTCGCTCTCTAAATTAGGCCTCACTGAGATTCAGATGCAAGTTTTCTATGGACTTATTCAAACGCTTTAATTAAAACCCTTGCTAAAATGGATGCTTACAATTGGTCTTTCTTGCATGTGGCAAGAGGGTGGAATAGCCTTCCCAGCGAAAGTCCAGATTTATTAAATGTTCAATATTTAACAATGATGTCTAAGTCACTACTGATGTAGGAGCAATTTACAGAAAATGGGTGCTGTACTCCCCTCCTAGCATATAGTATTTAATTGCAAACTATAGGGTACCGAGTTGAGTCGAACTAAATTATTTATATTTTAACAAAAAGAAATCAATCTGCCAGAGCTACTAGTACGAGACGATTGCAAACAACATTTGCCCTTGGGGAGAACACACTTTTTTGAATGTAAATTGTTTATGGGTGTATTTTTAAAACTTTTCATCTAAACTAAAAGAATGCATCCGAAGAAATATTTAACAAAAACCTAAAGAGGTGGAATGCAATGATTTTACAAAATCGCTTCAACCGTCTCTAGGAAACAAGTACACGGAACATTAATTGATCCGAATTACTACCATCAGATGGAAACATAGTTATTTTGCTAGTAAAGAACAAGCAAATATAACCATAATTGCACATAAACCTAGCCAAACTGAGCAAAGAATAATAATAGTATTGACAAAAAGATCATACCAAGCTCTACTAGAAGTTACAAATTTCTCGTGCAACAGTTTGTTTCAGTGCATTTTGAAAGGACATCATTTTGTTTCTTATACAACTCCTGTAGATCCATATCTCATGAAGACTCGTGTAACATGTTGGCCTGAAGGGGTATTATTGGAAATCTGGATTTTGATCCAGCAAAAAAACTGGAAACAATATTAACAAACACTATTTGGCGACAACGTAATGTATAATTATTTGGGATAATGTTGAGTGTTTTAGAGATTATTGCTTAATCAAATACTACTATGGCATCAAGTTTTAGAGCGGATTTAAATCTGCCTTGCACGGCTCTTGCAAGATATATGGACAAACAGATTTTGGAAGACATGTAGGTATTTTGAAAACTCCGAAAGGAATAGAGAAAACATTTCTACATCCTGCCGGCATAAAATTTAAATGGAGCTACTCATCCCAATTGATGTCTTCTCTCCCAGCAAGCAGATATTTTTTCACTATGTCTTCCAGTCGTTTTCGGTATTTCTGTTCCTCTTCAAACGCCTTGGAAAGCGTGCCAGTCTCCTAAGAAAACAACACGCATATAGTTTTTGCATGATGTAATAGTGAAATGCCGTAATTTAGGATTCTTGAAACACTCACTTGCTGTAGGTCTTTCAACTGATCCTTAAGAGCATAAACTGTGTCTACAAGACTCCTGAAAAGAACAGAGGACAATTTTAATTTAAATATTTTTAATTAAAGGCCACACGAACATAGTTAAAAGTAGTTAATAATATCCCCCATTGATTTGTTTACAAAAAACATTAGAAAATAGCAGGACAAATAAATTGCAAATGTCAATTTCCAATTGTTCACATAGCTCGATATTTCTTTTTGTAAAATTCAAAATGGTGAAAACACTGAACACAAATGAGTAATATATCTTGGAAAACAAACCTGGCAATTACCAAATTCCTCAACTTCTGTAAATCACTATGCAAGCAGTAGGGAATAAACAGAAAGTTTGAGCATTAGGTGTTTTTGACAATGTCTACCAAATGGACATTTTCTCAAATTTAGAAGAAGAAAAAAATGTGTAAAGTAAAAATCCCAATATGCAAACTATTGCCAGAAGCTAATTCACACGAATAGCAAAAATCTTTGGTACTATTAGCTAACTTAATGCGGCAACATACCGTACACTAATTAATATTAATGCACCTACAGAACAAGTCGCACGTTTTATCATAAAAACAACTGGATAAATCCAGTCAAATAATAGTTTACTAACTTCTCCTCAATAATAGTTTGATTTCCAGACGTGACTTCGTTAATGATCTTCTCTTCCTCGGGAAGTATGACCTGAGGGCTGTCAATAAAAGCTAAAAGAGAAGCAATTTATATTTAGAGAAATTGAAAAATTATCACGAGAAAAACAGAGACAATACGGGTGTATACAGAACACGGTGTTTTATTTTAACTAACACCTGACTAGTTTTCAAAAGCACAGCATTGGATTCACATAAATATAGATGAGCATTGCATGTATTTTATCCTACTAGAGCAAGAAATAAACTACACATACTTCATACTGACAAAATAATCCAAATCTTGGTTCTCAATTTAAGAAATGCAAGATGGCAACGAAAATGAGTAAAAAAGGCACAAATACTAAGCAGATTTCATATGAGTTGTTGTATGGTGCAAGCAAATAAGCTTACAAAAAGAAGCAATTAATTGACTAGAATGTTAGCAATTTACAAGTACTTGATGAATTCCTTTTTTCAACTGCTCTAGAAAATCTGATACTTATTATGCTAATATAATTTAATATAAATTGCTTAAAAATAAATATTATTTGGCTAGCAGTGCATGAAGATGCATTTTCAAGCATTGATACAGTAGTTTTAAAAAACATTTGGGACAAGCTTTGCTGGTGCTCACATGATGGCAAGTGAGATAAATTGGAATTAAAAGTCATGCATGTAAAGTGTACGATAATCACCGGGATTGTATAAAGACGCCCAAGGTCTATAATAGTTAAAAAGTTACAGTAATTGTTCACAGAATACAGTAAAATTTCAATAATCTTTCCCCTCAAAGTCCAATTTTCGATATAGAACTCCACATGGCATAATTGAGGAATTCGGGGATAATAACAATTTTAGAAAACGTTTATCCTACATATACAAAGGTGGGGAAAATAGCTAAGTGTTGTATGAATTTATTTATCGTTCCAATCGTGCAATACGGCGAAAATAGTTGCCATGCTCGACACTTGGTCCTATCTTAGTACGGTTTCCAGAGGGCCTTGACAGCAAAAGGACTACAGCACCAAGTGCTTGCTCTTGATTTGTGCTGCAATAGGTCGTCCCCTTCACCAGGACTACAAGAGGATTCTTGAGATTTAAGGGCTTTCAGCTGCATCAAGTGGCGAATGTCAACTAGCATTACAGAACCCACCAAGAGGAAGTAGACGAGATGTAGTGGAGGAAGAGCAAAATGAAAACAGGAACAAAAAAGAAAGAAAGAAGAAACTAGTAAGGAACCATCGACATTTCAGAAACTCAAGCAAAAGGATATTCTCAAAGGTAAAGGGGATAACCCAAGGCAGAACAAAAAAAAATCCATGATATTCATGCTCAGAAATATAAGAAAATGTAAGAAGTAATTTGACCAAATACTTTGAAATTTGGCGAAAATTGATTTTTTTTAAAAATTCGATCATCACACCTATCAATGCAGGATTCCGAAACTATGGGTTTTAAACCGTACCCTATAAAATATTGCCAAATAACAACGTTTTAGATTCTTAATACAATTAAAAGGTGAATATTAGAAGTGAAGAGTGCTCAGTAGTGTTGAATTTTGATTGTCAAATTTAGACGAAAGTCAACCATTAATGCCAAAGCATTGTATCATTCATTCCACTAGTTTGTCCGGAACATCGTTCAAATTAAAATAGCAAGTCAAATTCCTTTCAATAAAATCATGAAGATATTTAACATGCAGATTTTTTGTTAGCTACTTTCTGACCAGTCAAGTCACATCAATCTAATTCTGTGTTTGTAAGAATCTAATTTGTAAGCTAGACTTGATTAAATACCATAAAGACAATGAAGCAAAATGAACTTACTGGAATTAACGGTATAACGTGTTTTGGCACTAGTACAATAGGCTTCAATCACCCTCAGAATCCGAGCATCGTCCTCAAACGACCGCTCCTCTGCATAAAATAAAGAAAATGTTCTTGTAAAATATTATTAAAAAAACTTGAATAGAAGGCTAATAAATAGGTCTGTTTATTACAGACTAAACAGATATGTGCGATTTGTTGTCTCTTAATCCCAATTGCAAATATTTGGAATGAATTCACATTTTAATTGTTATTACTGATGATCATTAATCAAAAAAAAACAGCAGAAATAAGGGAATCAGATTTTTTTTAAAAACGCACAATCAAAAACATGTAGGATCGTGTTTCCTACAAGGTTTTAGTTATGCCAAAACAGTGCATTGTTTCTTCGTGAAAATATTGTACAAAAATATTGTTAGAACTGATATATGGTGTAACGCCGAATATCCGAGCATTCGTATTATTACGTGTTATACAATATATGCCCCGTATATTACTGTGTTCGTTTATTAGCGTTATAATTCGTAACAGCGTAAAATGTAAAATTAAAAGTTTAAAACTAGGAAAAATCATACAAATTGGAGAAATATTTTAACAAAATTATTTTTAATATGAAATTAATACGAAAATATGTATTTGAGAAGAAATTGAAGTCTGATAGCAAGTAGTTAATAAATGAATACACCACTTTCTCTAAAAATTAGGCATTTGTTTTTCTCGATCAAATATTTGGACAAGCTTGTTCGGATTAAAGCTAGGCAATAAGTTTATCGAAAAAGTTGTTGCATACTGACCTGTGCTTTTAATTTTATAGGGTTTATTCATGGGGCGTCTAAGAACGATTTCATCAACCTTCAAACCCAGAGCCAAACTAGGTCGCAAAGGTGGTGCTGGACGCAGACAGCTGTTTGTCCAAACTTGGTTTGGCGATCGATATGGTGATTTTATCGTTGTAGCTTGAGATTTGGTTTCCGATGACGTGACTATAGGTGATGGTGGTGCATACTGAAAGAACAATTTCTGGATGAATACATTTTCAAACATGAGAAAGATAAATAATTACTTTTGCATAGTTACTCCCCCTGCTGTTTTTTGGACAAAAGCTAAGCTTACAGAACTCTTTTAATGTACAATTTTCGGAACCCAAACCCCGTCCACAACACTGTTGCACACTATATACAAATGTCAACACTAACATGAGCGGCTAACGTTGGAGGTTTAGTTGACCCAACCACTGAAGTACGACTGAAGCGAATTTGCTGCTTCATTGCGTCCACCCATTTTGCACTTTCATCAAGGGAATGGCACTGCACGACAATCTTATCAATCATGTTACCTGAAATTTTTTTCCCAACGTTTCAGTTAATAATCATGAATGTACGAAAGTAAAAAAGAATTAATTTAACATAAACAAACTTTCCAATATACAAGCTTTGAACTTATTAAATACAACTGAATGTACAATAAAAAAATGAATGCGTAATAAAGATGCTGACATAATAATAACAGTAACACTGACCATGCTTACCTGTTATCTCGAACGCATTTCGGGTTGCATCAGTATCATCTAACTGTGAAACGTTGATACCCGCTAGAGGAAGCTTACCCTGTAACATAACCAAAAATTGTACTGAATAACAATTACAGAAGAGGCAATATTACTCACAAAACAATTATTAAGCTCACCTCGTAAACGAAGGTGCTCATGCGAGTGCTAACCGAAAGTAAGACCAATGTATTTGGAAAGAGAACTAAGTGACGATCTTTTTGTTCTTGCTGAGACTCCTTTATCACTGAAACTTGACTCATCAAAAGAATATCTCCCAAATTTTGTACCTCCTGAAAAAGAATGAAATAATCTAAGATGCATTGTGCATTTTTTTAGGCTTCTGTTTTGGCTGCCAGCACATTGTTGATGATTAGTTAATTTTAATTAGTTATTGGAGTATTATATTTTATCACTGCTTATTTTCCCTAAACTTTTACGTGCCTTTTGCTAACGTACACACATTTGTGAAATATATACAGCATTATTTTTAACGAAATTAAGTTTTCTCTCGCTAATACATCTAATTTACTCGTTTGTTAAATGTTTAATATTTTTAGTACCTCTCCTTCCCAATTTCGAATGTTGCCTTGGAGAACTTCCAGTTCCATTTCTTTTTGTCGCCTCATGTTGCAGCAAGTTTCCTGCAATTATCAATGAACTAAATTGTGAAATTTCTGCCGCATTTCACGGGAAAAGACACCGATTTTGATCTGATTGCAGGGAGATAAATAACATGTTCTAACCATGATGTCTTTATAAACGTGAGCAGCTCTTTGCGTGTCTCCTCTATCGATATGACTTTCCTGAAATAAAAAGCAAACTTTAAAAAATAATTTTAAAAAAAGCATTATTGAAACTAGGTTCTTAGCCGCAGCACTCGATTTATGTAACTGACTTTACAGAGTACATGTACTTAGTTGTGAAATATTTCCCACATCTCCTAAAATCAAACTTAACCTCCTTGGCTTCCAAAATCCTCCTACCTCAATGTGATGCTCCAATTCCAATAAAAGACTTCGATACTTTTCTAATCTCCTAAATGGCTTGCTGAGCCCAGCAGTTAGAACCCGAAAACCAGGTGGGGTGGCTCCATGAGTTTCCATAAATTCACCAAGTTCATCTCTGAAAATCAATTTGTCATTTTTTAAAGTTTTCTACATGTTAGAATGCCAAATTGTGTAAGAAGTTCAAATTTTAATTTAAAAAAGTGAAACTTTTAAGCAATATTTACCTACCTGTATTTTTCTAAGACAGTGGCTGCTCTCGGATGATTTGAACAATATATTAAGTGCACAGCTTTAAGAAGTGGAGCTAGCTGTATAAATGCCCCGCCAATTCTTTGTTGACTAGCAGCGACACTAATCCAGGATAAGATAAAACAAAATTTAGTATTGCCAATCCATATGCTATTTATGTGAACTTCTTAAGATGATGATAGGCACTCACTCATTGCAATCTTCCAGTGATTTTTGCAACTTGGCATGTGCTTCGATAATATCCTCCAAATTTCCTTTTAGCAAGTTGTACTTTTCAAGGGTAAGCCTGCATTGTTTGTAGACATATTATACATTTTGAACTAATGATGCACTGAATTTATCTGTCAGTTTTTATATTATAGGTTCGCACTTACAAATCAGAAGCCTTCAAGGGTTGCAAATATGTTTTGTACAATAATTGGAGTTCATTGACATGTGCAGTTTCCGATTCAATAATGTTGTTCAGAACCTATTCAGCAAATAATGAGTATTGCAATATTACAAAAATATTGGTGTATTATTATACATTATCTCACTATTCGTTTAAGATATTTTTCTATGTAAATGACAACTGATCCAAGTTTAAATTACTTACAACATTGCGATAAATCTTAATATTTTCTTGCCGGACATTTAAAACTTCCGCTAACTTTCCTCCCTGAGGACTTTTTCTGTCACTTCCCGAATCTAAAACACATAGTAAATGTCATATTAACAATTATGTTCATTCAAGTAAAAATGTTCACAGATCTTCAAGCAAATTCTCAAATAAAGCTGAGGTTGCCTAGCTTACCATGTTTGTTTTCTTTGACATAGTTGCTAGGAAACCAACCAGTCACACCTTGAAGAGTGCCTTCCCACCATCCTCCCTCTGGCATTTGAGTTATTGTTATTATGTCATTCTTTTGAAAATTCAGCTGTTGATAAAATATGAAATTAATCAAACTCCTTGTGTTCGAATTAAGTTTTTAGTTTTTAATTAACCAGTGAAGATGTAAACAATACCAACTTCATCGTTATTCGTTCCTTTGAAGGCGTAAATAGCCTTAACTGTTATTGTAGCTCCATTGGTAGCCATGAGATGAGCTTAAGAGTAACTTTCTACACAATCGTGCACCTAACCAAATTTAAAAAAATAGAAAATATGTTAAAAAGCTTTATTACAAGTCACTTGAAAAAACAATATAATTTTAAAACATAACTACATGCCTGAATACCACACGTACAACTTACATGACAGTTTACTAAAGTTAGCAAATATATAATTACATCACAGAACTGAAATGCTAAGTCATAGTCCTAGTGGATGAGTCAAACAAGAGAAGAATATTTTTGGACAAACATTTTCATATATGCACCAGGGCTAGAACCTTGGGCTATAAAAATGTCAACAAGGCTGTATGCTCTACATGCTGCATAAACTGCATGAAAAGCAAATTTGGCAGCAAGTGCTTTAAAAAAAACATGTTTCAAAAATAAACGACCAAATTATGTGTTGCTAAATTGCCTAAGTAGAGTTGGGTTTAGATGGACTAGTTATTTTGGTTTGGTCAGACATATTCCAGATCAAAACTTAGGTTAGGTGAGGCGAGGTCATCATCGAATCACTGATACTTGTATTTTCATTTTTGTACCTCACTCGGATAAATTGTTTGGAGTGTAAAGGCTAAAGGATAATGCAGTATCTTACCTAAAGTATTGTTACGGATATTGTGACATCTGAAAAGGTGAAACAAGTTAAAAAATAACATGAATTCTTTTCAACCACTTTTTTTTAACTACAACACTGTTACTCAAGCTCGCCGATAGATGGCAATGAAAGTGAAAGTATAGCCGTCAGAAAGTAAGCTGACGAGCCATTATTAAGGGAATTTCAAAAAGTAAAATATTGACTTTTTAACCACCTTCTATTACAAGTGCTTTCTGTGGTTAAATACACGTTTTATAAATCATTTGCTCCGAATTTACCAACTAGCATAAATAAAATACATGAATTACAACTAATTGCATTTTGTATCACTATGTATACTTTTTGAATGACCCATTAAGGCCTTCCATCTTTTCACATATACCAATCACCCCTACTATTTAGTGAAATAATCGGTGACGTCATACTTTTACAAGAAGGGCCTTTCTTGGTGGGACTTTTGAAATCTACACAAACCCAGATCCAGGGGTATATATCCCCCATCCCGAAATCTAAAATAAATACAAAGCTAGTGTAGGAAAACAAATATTTTCCATTCCAATGGTTCTTTGGACAGCACTAACAACCAATTTTCTAAATTAGGGCCTTTTATTGTCGTCAAAATGTAATCTCTGGAGGAAAAACTATAACCACTGTTGTGAAAACAGGTCAAAACATAAAACTATAGGTTACATTTGTCGAAAACCAGACATGAGTGGGTAATTTTGGACAGACCTAAGCTTCATTTTCTGTAATTTGGATAATTTTGTTCTTTCCTTTCTTATTATTTAGCTCGCAAAGTAGGTGCCCAATTATTTTATTGGAATTTCCCTGCATCTGTTAATCGGAGTGAAATATGTCTGTATTTGGAAAGAGGATGGTTAGAATTCCGAAAAAAACACCAAAAACTGTCCCAAAATATGCACATTTTACAGTATCTAGTAACTTTGGCGTGTACCAGAGGAAACGAACAGCAATCAAGAGTAATTAATCTACAAAAAAAAAGCCCATTGCCATCAGCAAAAAAAACGAGAAATATGAAATATTCACAACTTTTATCAATGCCATGTGTCTAGGCATGGTATGCACAACATGTTAATTTCCACTATCTTTTAAACATATTCCCAAACTGGAATTATGCAGGAACCAACTTTTATTGTGCAGAATACATGATCAACGAGTCGATTTTATCCTACCATGATATCAAGAGACAAAAATAAACACAGTGCAAACGTGGCCGTGAGGAAACATTTCTTCATTGCTCATTAAATGAAATATGGAGGAAAAAAGTCGATTGCAAAGCATGTATCCAGCAGCTCAAAACAGCTGCAATAAGTGTCATCAGTTAAAATAAGCCATAATATGTCAACTGACTAACTACGTACAAGACATAAATGTAGCTCAAATTTTCCCCCCTCAATCGCCTGTACACTGAGTTCGAAAACAAGTCATCTACAACAAGCTGTTACAAGCTGCGCAGAAATCTACAAACTAGTATAAACACGTTATGAAGGTGCAAATTGATCGCTGGGGATGTTTGCCAAAAATCGCCTGTAAGAACAATTAAGAAAAAACGCTTTGGGAGAAGGGCTAGAATAAAAATTTCAAATGCCATTCTCACACCAGGTGAGGCTAGCAACGGCAAAAAAAAATTAACAATCTGACTTAACAAAAACGGTGGGAATTGCAGTTTCACGTGTTCCATTAAAGTGCTATATTCTTTATAAAATGTGGCACGCAGGTACACCGAAAACGAGCTCTTGGAATATGGCATCTGGCACCAAAATTTAATCCAGAAAACGCAAACGTCTCGTTCGTACCGCGCTAGCGGGAGACCGAAACGGGGATTCCTGGGCAATGGCATGAATACAAAAAAAACAAAAAAACTGTTGTGGCTAAGGCCAGGCAGAGATGCAATTTTGAATTCAAATTCAGTTACTCCATCCAGCATTCACGACCATTCAAACAAAGGAGCAAAATGAGATTTAATCCAGCAACGTGACTAGATCCATCCCTCTAGTCAAAAACAGGATTAAAATTAATCCTTGTTTTCAAGCTTTTAATAATGTTAACAAATGATTATCTACAGAATGGTTATGTTCACACTAATTGTCTGTTTACATAAATTAAAAACAACTCCATGGAACAAAACTGAAATTTACAGGAACACCTTGCGTCACGTAACAAAAATGGGGGAGGAAGGAAAAATAACGTGCTCGTATGCAAAAATAATCCACAAATTCGGAGTGCTGCGTCGGTAGCAAAAAACCTGTGAACATCGTTGCCAAAAAAATTATCGCCGATAACTGCTCAGGACGCGTGGTAGGGGCTACTCGAGAATTTAAAAACGGTTAAGAAAGAAGGAATGAGGGTTGATTTCCGCACGGGTCCTTATTATCAATTTAAATTAAGTTTAGTGATAGTGGCACGTTGTTGCACTGCCCCGGTAGCCAATCTAAAGCTCGTCGCGAATTGCCATAGGCCTTGCAATGTTTCTAACAGATACTAATGCGATAATCGAGCCAACGAACGAGTTCGCACATTACCACTAAGGCAGACTTGGAAAAAAAAGATCCATTGGCTTTGATTCTAGACGTGGGGCCACGACGAACGACTTGGGACCAGAAATGTAATTCCGGAAACGCCATTTTCATGCTAGTCGGTCAACGCAATATCATGTAGTACAGAGTTTTTCGCAACTTATTTCGTGCTCTAGCCTGACCTTAAAAAGGATACTTTGTGAAATCTAGGCCTCGCTTTCGCTTCGCTCGGTTTCTTTAGAGAAGTTAACGTCTGCCGGTGTAAGGGGAGACACGCCAATGTTGCAATCTTGCAAAAGCTTGTTTAGCTGAGTTCCCGAATGGGATGGCTCTGGTCTTTGATGTGGGCGCATGTGGTTTCCCACACTGCTGCTAGTAGTACTGTTGCTGCTAGTTCTGTAATAAGAAACGCACAATTAAATTTTTACGACACGGTCTGTGTACGCTATACAACTAATAAGATATGGGGCCTCCACGCCCTTCTGAGGTTTTTTAAAAGGGTTTAGAGCAACAATGATCGACATTGGGCCTCAAGCTTAAACTATCATTCGAAAATGAACCACCCTTTGGTAAATTTTGCTGGGAAAAACACCTACAAAGCTCAAACAGGAAGTGAACCCAACTAGTTCGACAACTGACGTCGGCGGAATAGACACTCGTAAAATGATAAGATTTAGCAAATGTAGATAGATTAACTTACCCCTGTGGACCATTTGGACCATTAAATAACGAATGCACATCCTTATTTGCATTTAGCATTAATTTTTGTCTTTGCTGTGCTGGGTAGCGAGACTGGTCAGGTGGAGTTGGCTGCTGCTGCTGTTGCGATTGTTGTTGTTGTTGCTGCTGCTGCTGTTGTTGGGGAGGAGGAGTTAACTGTTGTTGTGGTAAGGGTTGCTGATTTGGTTGTTGTTGTGGTGGTTGCTGCTGCTGTTGTTGTTGTTGCTGCTGCTGCTGCTGAGGCTGACTTCCTCGTGCAAACATTACACCGTCATTGTCAGGAAGATCGAGCCTTTCTATGTCCTCAGATCCATCCTGTTCCTCTTGCTCCTAGTAATTAAATGTGATTAAAATCATTATCAAACGTGACTTATCGAACCAACTTTCATAATATTCTACAAAATGATGCAATATGTAATTTATAACTTGCCTCTTCTGGGCATAGAGCAACAGCCTTGGCTAATGTCATTCTAGCACTGTGGGATCTCTCCAGAAAATATCTGAAATCACGTCACAATACAAATGTTTATAAAACATCAATTTATAGCCGACAAACCGTTCTCGAAATTTGGCACTTACCCGTTAGATGTCTCGTTTGACTGGGCTGGAGGTGACCAGTTGTTGTAAACGTACGGCGCATTGGTCGAATATGGTCTCTTTAAAATGAAAACGTAAGAAATACATGTTAAATAATGTGTTATTTTTTAACAAGGTTGTTGGTTATATTTCATTCGGGGGAAAAAAGAGATAAAAACTGGTAGCTACCCTCTCTAACTCTCCGTTTAGCCATTCCACTGCCCAAGTCCACTTTCGCTTCATGTCCCCATTGCTGTGCAACATGTGAGCAGCTGTAGGACACGTAGTAAATAAAAGCACCATGCACTTGATGCACTGATAGGCACGTTTCTGGTAATGATTTTTTGAACGCTGGATTGTATCAAAAAGGCCATCTCGATCATCTGGAATCCCTTATGGAAACAAAAATTTTGTAACAGAGATTTCATAAGGTAAGATTCTGCATATAGACGATAAAACCATGTTTTATTTGAGCGTTGAACGGTAATTATTAAGGGTGGCAAAATGTGGAATTTGCTCCGAAAGTCACAACACGTTCAACAGGAATACGAGTGTTTGTCCACGTTGAACATGTTTTGCAGTTCGAAGCAGGCTCATCATATCAGAACCAAATTTTACCACCCTTAAATTTATACAAATAAAATCAAAGTTTTACATTAACTTTTTATATTCTTAATATCCATAGTCCATACAACTCAAAACTACTCTGTTAGCATTAAGATATAATCGGAAAAGAGAGGTTAAATTACCTTTTAAAGCATTATGGATGCGATGATTTTGCCAGGAGTCTTCCAGCAGGAGCATGCGAAGAAGCAAGTCCAGATATGGCCGTAATTCGTAAGTATAGGAATAAGCAATTTGCCACAACAGTTCGCTCAGAACCATGGATGAAAAGTGTGGATTTTCCCAACTGCAGAACTGTAAAAAAAAAAAAAAAAAAAAAAAAAAAGGATAGGTTTTTAAAACTCATTTCATAAAGTTGCCATCACTATCAAAAGCAAAGAAAACAGAAACTTATGTTTCTCACCGTTAATAATTTATAAGTGTCTTCTGCAGCATTGGCATCCTCGATGATTTTCTTCACATAACTGTATTTGCATAAAAAAATGCAATAAATTTGTACAGAAATTACACACCAGACTGTGTGATACACAGCATAAATGTGCTTCTTACCTTGGTCGACTGTACAAAATTTCAGCTACAGCTGGTTGGATAGGCATAATTGGTTCGGGGCATTCGGGATCCCCATGGATGTTCGGCATGGGTGGTTTAGTCTACAAATCAAATTTGTCAAGTTTTGAGTCAATCAAAAACCGAGACTGCTTGGACTGCCCAAGATGGTGTGCATGACATACCTGTGGAGGTGCCGACTGCATTTTGGATGACACATCGCAACACCTTATGAGCTGAGACACAACTTGGTAGAGCTTTCCCAATTCGGCATACTGGTATCTGATTGGCGGTCCTGGACCTTCGTCTAACGCAACTAGCATGAAAGTAGCTGGTACATCCAACTTTAACAACTGCGTTCGCTATATTGTGAATAAGTAAAAGATTATGAAACATAAGAGTGTCATGGAAATTTTCCAGCAAAATACCAAAACAATTCAACGTCAACAATAAATACCTCCGCAACTCCCAACGATGCATACATTAGGAATAAGCTAAAATACTGCGTGAGGTGTCGTCCATGTTCAGAAACTTCCTTCTTCAGCAAAGACAGTACTGTCTGCAGCAAATGATCACTGAGAGTAGCGTTAGGATCCACAATATGGGCTTCAGAGAACAAGAAAATTACGAAATGCTCCCAATATGCACCGAATATTTCCAATATTAATCCTCGTTCTTACATGGTCCCGGACCGATTGGAGTCGGGCAAGGTCCATCCCGAAGTGAGAAATGAGCGAGAAAAACAATTATCTTCACAAAGGCTGTCCTAACCTGCAATGATAAAACGTAGCAACCTGATCAAGAAATACCCAGCAGGCAACGTTTAATGTATCGCAAGTCCACATTTGCTGCTACGAACCTCAGAACTAGGGCATTCCAAAAGATATTCCGAAAAACGGTGTGGATGCGCAAAGATAACGTGTTGGGCAAACCAAAGTCGAACATTTCTGCTGCTCCGCAAGTGTATGGAGAGGGCCTCGTACCATTCGTTAGCAGATCCCCTTTGGGAAAATTAATAGAATAAAATTCAAAAACATTAAAATACATTTTAATATAAAAAAATTGTTATTTTCTTAAAATAGTTTTTTGCCGGCATAAAGTTACCTAAGAGTCTTCTTTGTATGGAATCCAGTAGTAAACAGAAATTTTGAGGCTAATTGTATACTCAGCATAGCCAGCTCCTCGCCATCAGAATTCTTTAAAAAACAACAACATACGTTTTATTACGAAAGGGCCGGAAACACGACTATCAATTGAAAGCACAAAGTAAGCATACCGATTTTTCTTGTCCAGATTGTTGGACCACATATGGAGCATTGCAGCTGATTAGCTTCTTCATAAATTGGAAATATTCAATGCTAAACTGGTTTCTGTTGTGCATAAACCTGATGTTCTGTTGGCAAACACTTCGTTCGATGGGTGCAGGCATTTTCACGGCCGGATGTTTGATATCAGCTGCACGTAAAATTTGCATATTTTAACCACTGATAAAAACAAAGGTTACACATTGAGAGGAATTGCATTACCAAGGGACAACTCTTGGACACTTTTTGCCAATTCATCTTCTTCCATGTCTAGCCTTGTGTAAAAAAGAATGTAAGCATTCCACCAGCGTTTCTGGCGCCGATATGACATTCTCTTAAGCATATGATCAAACACCTCTCCCATGTATTCGCCGCCAAAACATTGATTTTTGATTTCCTAAAAAAATGAATTGCTTGTAAACAACAATAATCGGGTACTTCTTCAATCCAAGGCTTTCGTTTAACCAAAAGATAAAATTAAAAAGTTAAAACCGCGGAAAATGCTTCTAATACCTCATCGTCGTCCATTTTACACTCTGTGACTTCACCATCATCGAACTTGTACCATTTATAAGTACCTTCACTGTGCCTGCAATAGAATGAAACATTAGAATGTCATACTCTGAACCGAATACTGATTTTTCCAATAACGTGACCTTAGCCATTAAGCTGGATCACAACCCTATCACTTCTAACGGGTGAAATTTTAAAACACAATTCCAGCCAAACCAAAAGAGATTAAATAAAAATAAAAATTGTCTAAAATAGCTTGA
>JAQGAE010000526.1:0-34667 GCA_034696685.1 Julus scandinavius | reverse complement strand
TAACACAAATTGCTGTGTATTTTATCGAAAATTACACGTTGATGTGCATAAATACACATTTTGAGTTTTCAGTGTAGTACCTGTTCTCCGAGTTTTATATTTTTATTATCAGTTCCATTGATTGGTGTCCGGTCATCTTGAAAATCGAGAAATGTACTCGTATCTTTAACACCGCCGAAAAGTCGGGAATTATTTCTTGAAATTCCGTAACATGAGGATAGTTTTGGACAGGGAAGTGGGGTAATCTTAAGCCAGTCATAGTTTTACCAGTTGAAATGGTGCTTTTTCAGTCAGTTGAAGAGGAACACTCTGACGTCATACTGTGGTGACTTTTCAATATTCTAAAAGCAGCTGGCAACCTACTATTATGGTAATATTCGCTCACATGATGGGGTAACTTTGGAACAGAAATTGATGGGAATATCCCTACACCTGTTAATCAGTCCAATGATGCCATAATCGGAAAGAGAGGGTTTTGAACTTCAAAATTCCAGAAAAACACGAAAAATTGGCCCAAGGTATCCACATTGCACGTTTTTGCAAGTTATTAAATGCATTTCAAAATGTATTTCTATTCCACTTGGGCTTGTATTTTTGCGTGGTTAATGCTATGGTTAATGATACCTTCCTTGAGGTGGTGTCATTATCAGGAATATCGCACATTGCATAACTTCCAATTGCTACAAGTCTACAAGTCTACAAGTCTACATACGAGGCAATTGATGGCGAAGGATGTTACCTCGGCTGACATATTCTTGGGGTTTGGGCTGCATTTTAATTGAAAAAGCGGGTTCATCTGGAGAGGTCACGTGTAACTCTTGGCAACAACAAAGATGATGAAAAGAGTTCAGAAAATGTGTCGCTTTTCTGCAGTGGGGGCGGCCATTTTGTCGCTATTTTTCCGCCTCACGCCTCTCTTCCATTGGCTTTCGTGTCGCGCATATGAATAAGTGTATTTTTACGAACTTTCGATCAATTCAATTTTGAATGCCTAAGTGGCTATCGCGAGCGGGGGTGGTGAGGCGTAATGGCGGCGAGGGGCTTTCATATTGAGGCGTAATCGAGCGGAAAAATCTAGATGAAAAATGCAAAGTCAAATCCTTAAAACGTGAAAAGTTAATTCACGAAGCAGGGCGACAAAACGTGAATTCAAAAGAGTGAGGGAACACTTAGCATTTTTAATCGTGAATTTTAATAATGGGAGGGTAAAAAAAATTCTTTGAATTGACTGCGGAGGGATGACTCACTTTCGTTACAATAAGGCAACCGTTTTCAATGGCCCCTCGGAATATGTATGTGTCGTGTGTGTGTCTCGAGGGCGCCTCGAGTGTCGCTAGGGAGCTGTTGAAACACATGGCGGCGAGGGCGCCACTTATGAGGTATATACTAAATGGCGGCACGAAGGAAATCGTGATGCATCAAATACAACTTCGATGCAATGGATGCTTCGCTCCACATCGTGAAAATCTGAAGGACGGTGAACACCAGCCTCCTTTGGTCAATCTTTGATTAGAAAATAGTCACGTGTTTTAGCCGGATCAGCACACTCTGGCAGTGGCGTAGCGAGGATATTTGACGTCCAGGGGATTCCAACGGGAATTCCATCAAACGTAGTTTGGGAACTTTAAAAAAACCAGGCCTAGATCCAGAGGGGTATATTACAACCCCCCCCTTTCATATGACCCATGGAAGGGCCAAATCAACATTTTGAGAACCACGTCTTATTCCATATATATATATATACACTGTATATGGGACATAATATGGAAGATATGATCCTATATAAATTTTCCACAATAGAAAACCTTATAATGACACCGTTAGCATTTGTTAATATAAATGCATACGGTGTCATTATAAGGTTTTCTTTTTGTTCAAATGTTAATATGGATGATACAAAAGCGTCCTTTTCTATTGGATCGCGCCTTTGACACCCTGTATGTTCTGCCGTTATCAGCACTTGTTTCGGCAAACGTCAAAATTGTCTTTGATTCACCACGTCCTCGTCCCCATTGTACTCGTTTCATATCCAAAAATAATTATTCCTTTATTGTTTGATTGCACCATGTCGATGCATCGGGGAGAAGAAGAAAAAAAAGCAAGAACGGGGAATATAAACTGGATGAGGAGGAAGAGTGTTTCCAAGGAACACTGTGATGGGAGGGTTAATACACGATGCAGCAGGGTGTAAAAAATTCCATTGTACACATTTCAATTCATTAATATGGATGAAGCCTCTCTGATGAACAAACCCGTCTGTCTCGGGTTAGATATTGACACAAAGACAAACACGAGCAGATCCGTCGCTGTCACAATCTGCAATGGCGCTCCGGCACCAGAGGTTCACTACGATGGCAGCAGTCTTAACAAATTCGCACCCATTCAGGAAATGGCAGTGTAACAGCCTCGTAATTTGCAATTAAAATGAAATGTCGGAATGGAGGTCCACTGTATACCGATCATGTCCGTCACAGTGAGAGTAACACGTGGCGCTGCTGTTTAAAATGCACCCTGGTTGACGAAGGGGGTCAAGGATCAGAGGTTATGCTGGAACGGACACCAAACAAGCTTCGTTATTAAAACTTCATTTTACTTAAAAAATGCTGAAAATTCAATATTCAATAAACTATAGTGAGGGGAAATGCTGTACATCTCTAAAGAAGCTGCCATAACCTGTTTTCCAAAATGGATCATAGATGGAGCTGAATATTAGCATTCAAAAAATTGAAAACCGACTGTTGTAGTGGAAGATTTCTTAGTTTGTAATATGTATGTGGGTTACAAATTTGACTAAATTAAACAATATTGTTGTACAGAGGTTTTGGAGTAAAAAAACATTAGGAAAAACGTCGAATATGCTCCTTTGCACAGAATCGTACATGCATATTTTCATCGAATATAATGTTTATTTTTCTGTATTAAAATTAATAATAAAATATAAAATGCATATAAATGCAATTAATATAAGCATTAGATATGTACCGTAAATATTTATCTTGGCATAAGTATGCATTAAATATTTAATACAGCGAATAATCTGTACAGCCATTGCTGTGTATTATACCATACACTGTAAATTAAAATTATAGAGAATATGCATGTATAGTATGATAACGTATATAAATGTAAATATACGATATAGAAATTATAATCCAGAAAAAAGAAAGCTTTATCCAAACTTGAAGCAAGTAC
This sequence comes from Julus scandinavius, assembly GCA_034696685.1. Taxonomy (NCBI): domain Eukaryota; kingdom Metazoa; phylum Arthropoda; class Diplopoda; order Julida; family Julidae; genus Julus; species Julus scandinavius. The sequence continues at coordinate 31,475 of JAQGAE010000526.1, read as the reverse complement.
TATGAATAATAATAATATGCTGTAAAAATATTTATATGCTTTATTGATAATTAGTTCTGTGCATGGGGAAATAAAATTGGTAACATTATGTACAGTGCACACAGTGAACATAACCATTGGAAAAATGTGCATCTCGACATAGATGTTATATATACCCTCGTTGCCTGACCATGCTATATACCCCCCATTTGTCTGCATAGTTAGGAAATTGTATGTATATTTGGCAGGAGTGCATTTGAAGCACGATCGTAAGCATTCCCATTACAGTCCATCATACGTTTGGAGATGGTCGTAAGAGGCAGCCATTTTCTCCCTTGGCCATAAATTACATCGTGCTCATAATTTAGGCAGCCCTTATTCGCTTATACGCGCATAGGCTACGCGTGACCGACGTTTTATACGTCGTGCATACTTATAGGATGCATTTGCATGCCGTTCCTTAGGGGATAAAAACGCTCACCGAAATAAAGCATAGTTGGGTCATAAGCCAGTAACGGCCTGTTTTTATAGAAAACCTTGCGAGTCCACATTCACCGCACGAATACGAAAATGCAATGTGGGGAATTAGGCGGGAAAAATTAGTTGCACATTTGCGTGCCCGCTTCCCCATAAAAATGAAAAATGAGTGTAAATACTGCACGGATCCGCCATGATGGAAATACTACTAATATAGCAGCTGCTTCTGGTGTTTATGAACAGGATGAACCCTCTATTCGGCCTATGCGTCTATACCAGTGTTTAGAAATTATTTTCACGCTAAAACTTAATTATTAACATTATTTCACTGTCACAAAAACCACTGAACTTAATTCGATGTGGAATTTGAAGATTCTTCTGGGGTTTTTTTTATTGTTTTTTAAAATAAATAAACTTAGTTCAATTCAAATCAGTACCCTACAGTCAGATAAAAAAAATGTCTAAATTGTATTTTTAAACTAAATTTATCTACAATAGTGGTGCAATATGGCTTCGGCAAGTAGCCACATCAGGTTAGTTTTTTTTGTAAATGCACTTAGAAAGGCATTAATAAGCTGTTTTCCCCTCATAAACTTTTTAAGTAAGTTATAATGTAATAAAATTGTTGAACTTGTCAAGATCGTTATAAATACGCGGGTATCACGACACTCGCTTGTTCAGAAACACCCGGAAAAGTACGTTAATCCTTTTTCACAAAACCCATCCCCCAGTGATTTACATCTCGGCTAATTATTTACACGAACAGTAAATTAAAGGCTCATTTATCATATTATGTACGCCACGATGAACTCACTTCATCATAACTCAAGCCTCCATTTTAGCAGACCATCCTTCATGTTAGCCCATGTGTATAAAGGGCGTCCAAAGGGTCATCCATTAAGCACGTCACGTTTTTTTGGAACTAGTCTACCAGGTACGAAATACCAAGTAGTGTATTGACCTATCCAATCGTAATCGAACCGTGTGGTTGTGACCAGATTCCCTAACCTGTTGCAAACAATTTTCTTTTCGATTTGCCCATTGTATTTGCTACTAAGATTTATTTTCTTTAATTTTTCTTTCTTCCTAAAGATGGCACTGTATTCATTTGTATTGTCGGTACTCTAATACGAATGCAGTGCCACCTATACATGGTCATGAAAACAAGACAGTCATACACCCTGTAGGTACAGAAAAACATATTTTTGATCGCAATTTTATACTCGTATCATTGGCAATTTGGCATCTACGAACTTTTGACTTTTCTGTGAAAACTGATATATAGCTTATTACAAATATCCAGTATCATTTTAATTAATCTTACGGGAATTGCAGAGAAAGTTTAATATGAATTCGGATTTCTCGTAATAATTGCCATGCAAATCAAGGATTTTGTAGATCGTATTCCAAATAATCCTAATTATGCAAGGGACGGAATTAGCTTTTCATTCAGGGTTTTTATTATGTTTTGATGAAACTTTCATGTTCAATCCTCTTAGGAAGGACCCCACACATGTGCATCAGCCCAAATTTTAATCTGAAGAACCGGATTTACGGAACGTAATTAAATCCACAAATATTAATAAGGCCTCCAATTATTAATGGAAATATAATCCAGAATTTGTTTCCGACTTCGGTTTTGCAATAGGCCGATTTGTAAGTTAGAATAGGAACAACGTTTAAGTACTATAGTTAGCACAAAAATCTTCACTGTTTTAAAATGGAATGTCAGTGTATCTCGTATAATGGTTAGCAAATGTACATTTTTCAGTTGTACACAATAAACGGATTTGATTATTTGACTATTTACAAACTAATCCATGTAGTCACGGAATGGATTTAATTTTTAGCTAAAAACAGGTTTGGGGAAAATGTAGGTAAATGATCATTTGTGCATTTTAAACGATTTATTAAAATCGGTTTCAGCTAGGATGAAATCCATTCCGTAATGACCAATTTAGTGTAATTCTGCTTGTAAACAAAGGGGCCATTCAAAAAGGATATCCCGAAGAGAGGGTAAGGGGAAGCCATTATGGACGCTCACTAATGGGTAAAGAAATGTGTCCCCAGCCCTAAATGTAAGCCCAAAATTATTCAAATTTCAGGAAAGTCGGAAATTATGCTTAAAATTTGTGTTAAACACCAGTTTTATGCTGGAATTTCCCTTCGAGGTCAGGATATTTCGGGTGCTTAGAAATTTTTGGCATGGACCTTAAATAAGCTTGAAATTTTTCAACAAATATCCTGGACACCCTACCTTTCAAAAGTAGGTGGGTCAATTTTTTGAAGGAATGACGGTGACGTTCTTTTCGAATGACCCCATAGAAATTTTCAAAGGAGTACTAATGAAATGAAGATAAAAATGCTACCGTTGTGCCATCTGTGAGTGTTTGACGAAGCGGAACCATTGATTTGAAACGGATTTGATCGTAGAGAAACATGTCCTTATATGTATAGTGAAATGGCAAGGTTTCTAATAGTCGTAATGCGAGGTAAATCCGATAAAAGAAATAGGAAAATACACAAAGCAGTCATTATTGTTATTTTCGTTTTGTTTTCGTGAATGCAGAATAAAGATTTGGCGAGTGCATAATATTCCCCGAGGGACTCGCATTGGTGCATCCATCAATTTGAACGATTTGATAATCCCTCCGTATAAACGTCATAATCTTCCACGCAACAATGTGTATATCGGTTTCGCATTTCCATAAAACGAAAAGCAAGGACGCCATCTTCTTCCCCTGTCACATAAAATCTATCAAGAAAGCAGAAAAACGGATGATAATTCCGCGTTTCCAGCTACCAAATTTGCATCTTAAACCTTTTTGTGCCCCAACCGGAACTAAACCCTGGCGGCAACCTGGGTTAAAATCGATTATTTTAGCTGCAAAGATCGGCGGACAACCGTCTCTCCTCGTCCTTCTATGCGCTGAATATATATGCTGTACAATTGCGTAAAATGTCTCCAATATCAAAAAGCAGACAGCGTGACCTGACAACTTGACAGAAATTGGGGGGATCCAGATTTTTCAATCTAAAGCTCACTTAAATAGAAACTATCTGATCTCAGATCGACTTAAAACGGAGTTATTTTTTTTCTTTTCTTTTCCACGATGCCCTTTACATATATATATATATATCGTCTCTATCCTTTGCACAAAAGTTAGACACGATTTACAATAAATTTTACTTTTGAAACCTTTTTAAGTAAATCTCATTTTAACTTTACGTTGAAAAGTCTAATTTTATTTCGTTAAATACGAAAGTTAATTATATATTTCTTGGGTAATTCAGTGTGAACTAATAATACCAACACGTTTTTCTTATGTTGTTGTTGTGTAAAATCACTATTTTAACATACGTGTAATAAATAAGGTCCATTTACATACACATTGTCCTAAAATACATTGCCTTCCATAATATGGAAAGTGCTTTTTTAATCAGCTAAGATTAATTCACTACTCGAGGTGAAATTAACATGAAATACTGATTTAAAGTTATCAAAAACGTGTCTCATGACTATAATGTTTATGATGTAGTTGCAGTGGCTCACAGAAGCATACAAATGTACATTTATGTTCAATGATTAAATATTTCATCGATTTGCTTAGTGCGTGAAATGTACCTGAAATTTGCCCTTAATTGTATTTTTGGTCGTATATTTTTGCTAAGCTGGTATTTTTCTTAAACTTTGACGGGCTTCATAAATTTCAGATATACAAGGTATATATAAACATAGAGACACTTAAAAAGACTTGAAAATTTCTTCCATATAGATAAAACGATTACGAGCGGCAAGACCTGGGTCACTTTGACCGTTGCTGCTTTCGTATCTAAGAAGGGTCATTTTATGGGCATTTATATTGCGGGTGTATGGATTGCACCGAGTGAGCTTTCATTAATATTTCACGGGAAGAAGACGTTCAATATGAAAGTCATCCGAGGTATATTGCGCGAACAAATTGCATCATTATATGGAGGGGAATAATCGATGGCCGCTCTCGGTTTAGGTCATTTAGTCCATGATTATAGACAAGATTGATAGAAAATGGTCGAAACTTGATAAGTCTTCTAGTCTATTGCTGTATATAGCAACCAAGGTACGTCCAAAACATGGTGATGATATGTACACAAATTGTAAAGTAGAGCCTCGCCTTTATATATACAGAAATCTTGAGAAGCATGACCAGTACTTGTATACATATTTATTATAAAAAGGGACGCTTATATTAATGCGACATTTGATGTATTTATATTTTCTTAAAGACAAATTTTAATGAAAGCGTTTAGCGATATTTAGATCCAGAATATGAATCCCATTTAACAATATGAAAATGTTTCGTGTTAAAAATGTGCAAAAATGCTCATATATAAATGTGGAGATATCCAAAGAATGTAAGACATTGTGATAAGTACTTGTACAAGAAAAATACATGTTTAGAGCTACTTACCGTTCGCTGTAGGCCCATCCATTTTCTGGTTAGGATGAAAAAACAAGAATTAGTTTTTAGCAAAAAATTTAAAAACAAACGTTAAAGTATGCAATGATTGAAAATATAAATTATGGACAAATTATTTACAATATGTATCTTAAATGTGTAGGAGAAATGTCAATAATGGGTATTTCAGTAATAGGACATACATGTTTGTGGACATACAATATACCCATGGTCCATAAATGGCCATATGCATGTATATGCTAGGGTACATGTATAAAGCATACATCACTATACCATTTTTGACCTTAACACACACTAATGTTCAAAAGTATTAAAAAATTTTCCACCAAAAAAATTTCGAATTTAGGAATAAATCAAATTTCGTTTAAAAATAATGATAAATTTATGAAAATTTATTAAAATAAAACTAACAAATTAGAGAATGTGTCAGAAAAGTTTATTTCTATTTATCTCTAACTTTAATATTTTTATTTTCAAATTATCTTTCGGAAATATGGACCACTACTACTACTACTAACTTTCCCTATGCTGTGAAGATGTCTAGTTTTAATAGAAAAATCTCTTGATTTTTTTTTGTTAATGTCTTTTTTTTCCTATAAATACTCGTAGCTTTTCGCTAATACTGTAATAGTTTTCTTTCTTTTCCCCTTCTTTCAATTGTTCGTGCAATTTTCTGGGGCTTATTGTTGCTGATTTTTTAATGGAATTTGCGGGCAGGGTTTCTCCCAATTCGGGGTACCTTAATTGAACCGCAACAATTAATCACCGAAATCGATTAATGAGTTAATTTCATCGAGGTAGCTGGGGACGAATTTAAAGCACTTTGCGACAAGTTTGAGGCCTTGAGACAGCTCTATATATCCTACAAATTTCTCATTTTCGTTTTTTCCAACTTGGTGGGTAATTGCAATGGCGATTATTTTTTAAATTAGAAAATAGAAGAGAAGTTTATATTATCCGTATTTCTTCTCTTCCCCTCTATCCGTGATTTTCATCACCTTAATCCCCTAGCCCCACCTCCGCACTATTATCCCCCATCTTTTTTTTTATCTATAATCTCTACTCTAATTCACTCTTGGTGCAATTGCGAACCTATAGGCGTAAATTTTATTGGTTTCCGTGATTGCATTTTACTTTATTTCATGCTCGAAGAGAAAGCAATGATTTACTACTCTCTTATTGCTATAAAAAAGTGATAACTCGGACTGGGTTTCCTAATGGATTTCTCTCACTCACTACGGCTAAGCCTAATAGACAAAATATTCGATTGGAGACCACTTTGCTTCCAATTTTTCTTCCTATTTCGCATTTCATTCTCGGGGTCTCAACTCGTGAGAAACTATAGGAAATAATAAGACTCTAAATTGGGAAATTCGGGAGAAATGATGCCAGGAAAACATCACTATAACGATTTTTGAATTTGTGTACTGAGGAAGGATACATTCAGAAATATTAATGTCTTTTTGAAACACTTTTTATGAGATTTGATTTTTAGTTGCTTCTTTTTTTAGTACTCAATATTTCAAAGTTTAAAATTAACATTTTTTTTTTTATTTTTGGAAAAACTTAAAAATTTTTTTAAAGATTTATTCCAAAAAAAAATTCACGCTGGTCAGTGCAGTCAATTCACAGTGGTTTCGTTAAGTTTTCCGAGAAAAAAAATTAAATTACCCCATTATTTGGAAAGTAGGGCTTACCTGCATAGTATATGTGTTAGCATTGTTTGCCAACAGTTAGTATAATAGAAATTAAATATATATATTTTCTTATACAGGTTCTGAATTTGAAAAACCATTAATCAAACGATGAAAAGAAAAGATGAAAAAATCCCGTAAGTGTATATTGAACTTGTATTACTTTATTTTCAAATACTTTAGAATCAAATGAATGGCCGAGGAAAATCTCGAGGAATATAAATGAACTTACCGTTTTGTAAAATGAAACGAAAACTGCAAAACATGAAGGGTCAATACGAGAATTTCACCACAATGGCATTTCTGAAAAAGTGAAGGGAAATATTTCAGTGATAAGCTATTAATTAATTATATGGTGTTGAATTTGGGGAAAATACATGTATGTTACCATCTAAGCTCAGGTATGGTGTATTCTATGAACGGCCCCACACACATGATAACAAAATGGAAGGGAAAGCCTTAAGCTAATTTTCCAACTGCATCTCAATTTCATTAGAACTTTTCAGATGCGAAGTTCTAGAAGGGGATGAAGGCTTTGAAATGCTTAAGGGACCTGTGGGATCTTCCATCACCTATCCTCCTTTCATAATAACATCATCGTCGATATATTTCTGGATCTCAATTACATTTGATCGCGTAATTTTGGTTTATTAAGTAAAATGCTGCTGATCCCAAGAGTGGGGGCGATTTTTGTTCTTCATATTTTCTCATATATAGCTGATCAACAGATACGTTTTTAGAATCCTGTCTAAGTGGATTTTAAAACTTTTATCGAGCCATCAACAAGGGTGCGCACTTGGCAATTTCAGCCAATCCAGGTTTCGCCCAGGGCAAAATAAGTTGCTGACATTTGAAACAATTTTCCCCCTACTTTTTTTGTCTTCTTTTCAAATTTGAACAAATTTAGCTCCAAATGGGCTCTTTTTTTTTTTTGGTATCCACTTTGCGACTGCAATACGAGCCCCTTGTTGCAGCACCACCACTTTGTTCCAATTTTGCCCGAAGGATTTGAGAATCCGAACATTTTTCGCAGCTTAAAATGGATATTCCCCATCCACCCCATATATGACCAGCGGCCATTTTTATTCGCTCGTTTCACAATGCTGGACGGTAAATTCCGAACGGTCAACTCGTGGGAAATTCTCAAAATCCCAAGAGTAATGATTTATTGAAATGACGAGAATTCAAAAATGTATTCCGCAAGCAGCACACGAATACATGTTAAACATTATTGCTTAAAGTACATGTACCAGAGCGCTATTAAAATGGCGATTATATTGGAATATAGAAATGAATCTTACGCAGTTTCAGGGGTATACTATAAAAATATTTAAAAAAGTTCATCAGGTATATTCACGTGAAAAGGCTGTGAGATCCAACAGGAAACGTTGATTTCGGCGGATGTGAATGTGCGCACGCGCCAGGTACTGAAATTCAACGTTTCCGGTTGGATCTATCGCGTGATTTATGTACTATAGCAAGTATATACACTTCTCTTTCCAATAGTGTCCAATAACTGCAAAAAGCATTTTTTTACTATGTCCTTTAAAAGCTAACAAAAACAAAAAGTGGTCCCTGTCGGAATGGCGGCTAAGGTATCTGTAAGACTTTGGTTAGTTCTGTCTTCGCAAGCGGCAGCTGTGACCTAGGCCTAGGGTAATATGCTACTCACGACAAGTATATAGCAACCTGTTTTTTGTTTTTTTTATTTCAATTTTGATTTTGTTTTCTTTCACTCAACTCCTCCGCCATTTTTAACGTATTCCAAGCATGTTTCAGATTTCAATTTTCGCTTTTATTATATTTGTTGCATTACAACCGAATTGAACATTCTGCAGAAATCCATCCAACAAAAAAACGAACATGAAACGCACCTTTTTTTACGTGCTTTCCTACTCGTACCTAACGACATTTCTATTATTTTTAAAAAGTCCAGGGAAAACGCAAACCTCTTTTATTTCAAGTGTTTGCCAAATATTTGTTTGGGGAGTTGTATCTTAGGTTTTTTTTCTTTCACGTACAAAGCGATATGTGCTATATTGAAACGTGTCGAAGGGCAGGGTGCGACAAAATTTCATACAAGCCTGAATATTACAAAAGTTGGTCACAACAAACTAAGAGAATTATATCAAACATCGTGATTTTCTTTGTATAAAAGGCTAGCATTTTTTTGACTTTACAATTAATTTTAATATGTAATTTCAAAATTAATTTAAAATTAGATGTTTTTACTTCAACAACACTTTAACGTTCTATTATTCCGAATGTTCTGTAACAAAACATTGCATTATTTACGTAATTTTATGTGTTGGACTTTGTATAAATTATTTGCTATTTTGTACAAATGTCAGATATGAAGTTCTTAGAAACAAGCTTTTGCGATGACAAAATCCAACATTTTTTGGCCTTTAGACCTACTAATCATTCAATTACAGCGCAATTGAATGTGTTAATCCAAAATTGACTACCTAGGGATTTTTCGTATTTTTTGCATTTTTGCGATGACAAAATCCAACATTTTCCCCCCCAATTTTTTTCAATGAACAAAATCACACGGTTGGGAGATAGGACCTGCCTTCGACAAGTATTAACGTAATAAGCGGTTGAAGCACCGTTTTCACAATTGAAGAATTTTGTGCCTTCGTCAGTTCCATACATAAAATATACACGTATCAAAGAGAAGCTGTTACCCGTTTTTTTGTTGAAAATCTTCTGTGTGACAGTCGTTTTTTCCAACAGCTTTTTTATAGGACATGTTCGTGTTAAACGGCCATCCACGGTCTCGTAACATCCGCTGGAGTTTGCCGAAATATATCATTTGCTTTCTAACGTTTTATTAGAATTGGTGGGGAGAGACACGTTGGCAGCCCTTTTTTAAATTTCTCAATTGAATCACGTCTTCTTCTATTGGACAAAAATTGAAGAAAAAACCAATCTGCATAACGAGAAAGGATTTCTCAACGTTTTTTTTTTTTTCTTCCTTTTTCTAACCACATGTCCTACGCAACACTTTTCAAATAAAAAGCGGAGTTTTAAGGCAATATATTGAAAGCGATAAAATAACCATCAACGATTTTCAATCCTACGCCCTTCGATGATTTTGATTTATTGAAATTCTATACGACTTTTCGAACAGAAATTTGGGAACCAATAAGGAGTAATTGAAGTAATTCAACCATAAACATGTATTTGTGAAGAGTGTGTATTGGGATGCACCACTTGATTGAATGACAATTTTTGAATGAGAATTTTTATTAGTAGGTTTAACACAAAATTCAAGGATATTCCCTATTTTTTGAGGTGATACAATTTAAGCCCATTTCCCAATTTTCCCAAACTCCAGGGATGACCCGGGTGCATGTCCCTATAACATATTTAAATTCTTGTAAATGCATTGCCAAAAACTGAAACATTTGTAGCAGGGAATTGCACACAATATTATTTGTAGAAACCATACGTTTGGATTAAGGAATTCAATTAGAAAGGTACCCCAGTCTACCGTCAGTATTAATGTCTCGTTTTTGACAGTTGTAATTGCGCATTTTACACGCGGGTAATGCACCCGCCATTTACTGTCACATTTCACGACCCGGGGAAATGATCAATCACATTGTTAGGATTAAAACGTGATTGTCTTTTCTGCTTTTTTGTATATGTACTTCTTCGTACTCGTCTATAAATCACAATTTCGCCTGCAGTTTATGAAAATGTGAAGCTATTTAGACGCACGTATTAAGTAAACGCTTATTGCGGATCTTTTTACGTGTGTGGGTAATGACTGCGGGCCTATAAGGCGCTCCATCTAATGGATTTTTCTGTCCCAGTGATTTATATTTAGCGTTGTCATCTTGTTGCTTTTTGTGGACACATTATGATGGCTGATACTAATAATATTTTGCTGTATTCCCGATTTTACCAGCCTTGACAATTCGTTCATGACGGAATAAAATGCAAGAAAAGATTTGCAATATAACTGTCTTGATTTTTGTACACGAAACTTTATGACGAAAGAAACGCATTAGGCTACTTTATACACAGCTATATTATTTTTAATAAATAATTTACTTCAACATTGCATTGTCAATGAAATATTAAGCTCGAATTTAAGCTAAAACGCATTTTCGAAAAATTCTGCAATGTTCAGTGCACTTTGAGAAATTGTAGTTAAAATAAGTGTTTCGAAACACATATTGGTGTTATAACATGTTCAGTTTAAGGTGTTTTATTTTTGTTAGGTGTCTAAAAATACCTATTGGTGTTTTAAACACTAGTTGTTTTCAATAATAATGCACATTTATAACACCTTTAAAAAAATTTTAAAATTCAGATCATACTAGGTGTCACCACTAGTACAAAATTTAAAGTGAACTCTTTCAATTGGTCACTGCTTTAATTCATAAACAAATGGCATAGCTTACATAAACAATCATATCATAAGATAGGAAATGTCCACAAAACTCCTTTTATGGTGCTTCATCTAAGATGACACAAAACACCTATTCTTAAAGGAGCTTGACAAAACCTTAAGATGTAGTATTTGTGAAAAGTCTAAACACCTTTTTTGGGTTTACAAAGCACCATTTTTATTTAGTGTTGGCTTTTGATGTATTCTGGGAGTCTGCATTTATAACATTTAATAAACTGCATTGACATGTTTTTTTTAAATATTTTAATCGAATACATACAGAATTAAATATAAAATCCAATTGCACTATTGCTTTCTTAGGTACCTTTTGAAAAGCTACATATTATTCCGTAAATTTCCATACTGCAAGGTTTGTCAGAAACGCATATATGGTGTTATATACATGTAGAAGAACTGACTGTATATAAATATACCAATCCTGTATTTGTAACATGGATAGTTTCTGTAAAAGCAACGCCATTAAATGGCAAACACGTAGAAAGCAATGCTACAATGGCGCCACCAGATGAATGCTACAAGTGGCATCTGGCTATATCGAAAGTTTGGCAACACACAAAGGGAAGTTTTCACGTAAATATTCCTCCCAAATTTCCAGCTCAACATAATGATAATGAAGCTGTTGGCACCAAACAATTATTAGCGAGGCCAGCATTTTGTGTGCGTGGCTTAGGCAAGATAGAAGGCAGCTTTGTTAGGCTAATTAAGGCAGCAAATCTATCATGGCGCAAATTCAAGTTGCGGTAAGTTGATTAATGGGATCCATTCATCAGAGCTAGTATGAAACGCGAGCGGCTTAATTGAAGCCGGCTGCAGGCTGACACCGCCGCAGCCGCTTCAATACCCAATGGCCGGCGTTAAAATGCTTCATTGCAAATTTTGCGAAATCAAGAATGACCTGCTTCGCACAGATAATGATAATAGCCTTAATGAGGGCGCGGATTTGCACTGAGCTTAAACCGCGTCTGGTTGCTGGAGCGCCTTTGGACTAACAAGATCCACTTGCAAATCGTAAATGCAATAAATTAGGTGTTCGTAAGAGCGTAATCTGTGTAGCAATCGAGAGCGTTAATCTACTCTATCAAAAAATGTAAATATGAACGTTCCTTAACTGTTGCATTACATGAACGCTAGATGGCGCCACCGTTTTTAGGATTTCCGGATGGAAACTGTATATATAGTCATATGTAATCATGTATGAACCATATTTAGCCAATGATGGACCAGTGATGTACCTTAATTAGCCATTAGTGAGCCATGTTTAACACATACACGCGGAGTCACAAATAAGTAGAACCCAATACAAAAAATCACAACTTCGTGCAAAATGCTTCGAATTAAATGAAATTTGGCACTCACAGTGCATACGAACACTATGTCACGTGTTGTTATGCCTTTGTATAGCCAATTAAAAACATATATGTGCCGATATGGGGTATGGAGAAGGAACACATCCTTCGACGATAGAAACAAAATTGTTTTTTTTTCAAAATATATATATATTTTTTTATAGCAGGGATTGGCTTTTTGAATGCCATAAACTAAGAATCGCTGATGGGTAAAAGATTGGGAATTCATTCGGATTTACGAGTATAAAAAATAAAAATGACACAAAAAATCTGCTCGTTTCCTAACCAGACATCTATAGTCATCTTCAAACTGCTCCGTAATGCTGGTAACGGGTTCAAAAATTGATTTTCAGTGTTGCTGAGGAGTAATTTTCAATTCTCTTCCTATTTACTCTCAACTTTTCCAGCAATTGTAAGTTTCACCCTGCGAGTTTATGGAGTCATAATGAAATTGGCATTCAACAATGTCGCTTCTGGGGTTATCCGGGTGACAAATCTCTAAGCTACTAATGGCTGTAGATGCAATTTATTGAAAATCGAAATTGTTTTCCCGATTCTCACGTTGCCAAAACACGTGTTTCCGATGAAACTACTAAAAAAAAGCGTATGAAATATGAGGCTATTATTACGCGATAACAACAACGTTATCAGCATATGCCTTGTGAACCTATATTACTGTACATACATCCTGGGAACTTTATTGCTTTTCTGGCTTTACAATATGCTCTTAACTCTATTTGTTGTTGTTTTTTCTCCTTGGAAATTTTTTCTAAAAAAAACTAATAATGAAAATCTGCATGTTTTCTTCTCCTCTTCGCATCCTCATTGCTTACATTTTACCCCAACAGGAATGTTTTTCTCCAATTTGAAATTTGTATCCTGTTTGTATTTTCATTTTCCCTAAAAATGCTCCCATTATTTAGGGAAATGAACTGTCTGATGGCTTCGTTGCCAGCTTGAGTCATGAAAAAATGGATTGTATCCCCTTTCTCCCACACATCACATCGTCACAGACTGTCAGATCTCCATCTTATTTGACATCACAATTTCCCTTCCTGATTCATAATGAGCGTATGTAAAATTTAAATTAGAAACCATATTAGGATCTCATTGGTTTTTAAAATAACATCATGTTAAAATCATGTGTGAACGTGTTTGTGTTATAGACACAAACTTATAATTTACGAACTAATTTCTTTTAAACATTTGTAAACAACACGTTTATTCTCTCATAAGTATAATTATTAAAAGTTATTACATGAATATGTACAGAGATGACAAAATTATATATAACACATACAGTATGTTATGTAGGAAATGCCATGTATGGACTTTATATGAAATTGAGTATGTGTGCACATACATATCCATAAATGGTCATTACGCGAATTTATGATCATGTGTGTCCAATTTATATAATTTCCATATACTTTGTGCACTTATGATTTATGAATTTCAGAATAGGTTTCATTACTCATATTAATAATTTGGGCCGAGACGAGCTGAGTCTTGTGATGGCACTTTAAATACTTACTTTCTAATTTGGGCAATAGTCTGTTTTCTTCCACATATACAAGACATATATACAGTATATGGACAACAAACATTATATGGCCGGAATTAATATAGAAATAATGCATACGTATACCGTGCATAATAAGTTTTCATGACTTCAATAACGGATCGTCTTAAACTCCTCCCTTGTCTCATACTTTACTATTAAGTGATTTTTTATTCATCTAAAATAGTTTGGGAAAATCATTCGACTAGTTTCTAAGCAACAGTAATGAGCCAAATATATAAAGCAAATGCCCTAAAACCGAGGTAAAATAGTACTATGATGTTATAATGAACAAAATATAATGGTAGAAATCTACAATAACAGTGCGTGGCAACGAAGATGTTATTTCCCCCCTTATTTAGATATTAAAATCTAAGATATTGAAGATGCATATTAATCGGATAATTGCGATGTTTAATCACGCAGCCATGAATTCATATCTAGCTTAAAATCCCTTGCATAAAACGTTGACAATATAAGCTTCATGCAAAATGACAATATGATTTTGCCATTGTCATAAGGCTCGATAAAGCGAAGTAAAAGGTGAAGTTATTACTCCTACCTCATTTATTTCCAGTTAAACAACAGGAAGTTTTAGCCCAAATTGCACAATAAATTAAAAGCGGGGTTTTAAGAGAAAAATCAATGAGGAACATTAGAAAACTTTTAAATGATGTATGCTGCTTATATGACGCCTTTTTCCCGTCTTCAGAAACAATTTTAACGGTGTGAAAGTATTTCATAAATCATTTGAAAACATGCCATTTTATTATATATACTATAGCACAGTGTTGTAGAATTGTTTTTTAGTTCATGGCACACTAAATGAGGCCACAATTTGATGCGGCACACGATACATTTTCTCACACCAAGAAATACATAATTAGTATATAAGCTGGAGCTATATAAATATATTATTTATATGTTATATTAGTTAATAGAATAATTATAATATAAATCATGGTAACAAAAAGCGTTCAATTTTTCTTAGTTTCAAAATTGACTTCAGAATAACTTTTGGGATGCCATGAACATTACTAAAAGGCGAGAAAAAATTAATTGGATTGAATTTTCAATTTTCGGCATATTAAAGCTGGTAATAGCTTTTATTAAGTGCATTTCACGATGCAGCCTAGTAGCCTAGATACGTAAAAAGCTTATTACGAGCATATTGCAAACTACTCCCTTAATATTTCGCTTATTATATTTTGCTATTACGAGAAATGAAAATGAACATCCTTTTGTGTTTCGTCTTGTCCCGTACTTCTGTTTTCGCATATTCAATCAAATTGCCAAATTATATTTTCATGAATATAAGCAAAGCAACACGATGATGCGGCTAAAAGAACCATAATAAAATATTTAAATATTTAGATTATAACTTGTACCATATACATGTAGTACATCTAGTGCGCAAACACTTTCACAAAATGCGGCCGAAAAATTACTTTAGATAGTAGCGATATCATTAAATTTATCGTTGAAATAATGGTTCTTTTTGTTCGAATGTTTTATGACATAATCACGTGTTCACAAACTAAAGCTTTTAAGCTAACAACGGATTTAACATAATTTTTCTATAATATATAAGTTTACTTAAGTTTAATATCTCTGCATGCATCCATACAGTATGTGTATGTTTGAAAACATGTATATAGGACTACTATTTCTGATAGTCCCATAGTATTTCTGGCATCTGTACCCATATATTGTATATATGACATATGTAATATGGCCACCTGGGATGTATTACTGAAGTGTATTTTTTTGTAATTTGAATAGGATTGTTAAAAAATTGTTAAAGAAATTCTACAATCGCTAAATTTACAACGATTTGTAGCTAAATTTGAATAAAAATCATTTCTAAGTTTCTATCTGTGATTTTCTTGTAATATATTTTTTTTCTAATTCCTACATGAACTTAAGGGAGACACACGAGATTTGCATAATCGCCTACTTAGCATAAAAGTTCAACTCTGCGCTCTAATTATTAGCTATTTATAACAATAAGGCTCATCTCGAATCCATTTTAATCTAGCAAAAGGTATTTATGATGATAATGATGCATTTTCTTCCAACTTCTTATATGGATATTGATATGGACTTATTAAATCTGGCAGCAATTTATTATTTTCGCTTTTGTAAGACTGAGACATATTCACATAATATGCGTTGGAATAGAGGAATGTACATGAACGTAGGAGCCGCTTTTAACTTTCATATTAATGAGCTCGTTAAACGATGTTTACACTTTGGGTTTATCCCGCATGAATTACGAGTTTTTATTTCTCAGAAAATAACTTTTTTCAAAAAATCAGGGGCTGATATATGCACGTATACCATTTCACGAAGTCATTGCCCATTATTGAACTTTCCATTACATATAGTGCAATCGTTAATTGGGAAATTTATAAAATCGCACCCGGTGTTACTATATTGAACGGATTTCGCTCACAGAACTAGCGCCATCAATGAAGAATTCTGAGAAAAACATGTTTTAAAGGTACGAATTTTGTAGACAAACAATTTATGATAACACAATTTATGATTCTCACGTGGGAAAGTTATACTGAATATGACATACTTGTCCATAAATAGTCGTGAATGTTATAATAGTTGGATTTATGGCCATGTACACTATAGTATATTTTCAAATTTGACCCTTCATCCTAGTGCATATCCCCGTCTACTTTTTGTGATGCTCAAGTTCTGATATGCCCATATATGTCCAAAATAATACCTTGAGATAAATATGGCCATAAATGTTTTTAGGTATATGTGGAAAATATCATACGAACATACGATGAGCAGTCAAACTGTCTTGCATATTCGTTTATTGTTCGAAAACCAGATGTCCTACAAAAAAAACCTAAAATAGACATTGTAAAGAGCCGGAAATTTGGTTTTAGGTCACTACATGACGCCACAATTCATGCAGAATTTCGAACAAACAATCAAAAACAAAATGGCGCCTCACTTGAAAGCGTTCACGCGAGAGAAACAGCGAAGTGTTATTTGTTTTTTAGTGTTGAAAGACATGAAACCGAGTGAAATGTAAGGAGTTTATGGTGACAAATGTGTTTCACTAAGTAAGGTACAGAGGTGGTATTTAAACTTTAAGAAAGGACACGAAGTAGTAACTAACAAAATCTGATGTGGTCTGGCAATATCTGCATAGCCAACAACGCATTTTACGAGAGGGGTATAAACAACTTCATCAAACGATGGGATAAATGTGTCAACAAACTCGGGTCCTACATTGAAAAATAGCAAATTTCCTGCTCTTTAAAATGGCTATTTCAGGTTTTTTGTACGATATCTAGTTTTCGAATAATAAACGAATATGCAACACATTTTGACCGCCCCTTGTATTTCCATTAGTTTAATGTAAGGTAATTTCACATTTAAACTATAGTTAAATTGAATTTCATAAATAGCATATACATTTAAATTTCATTAGCAATAATGAAGTGAAATGGAAATTCGCTATTTAAACTTTTTTATGTTTTTGCTGCATTAAGTTAATTTGTTTTCCGTGCATTATTTATATCAGAATCCTCTAATTTTAATAAGTCAACTAATGTTGGTATGTATATGTAGGAGACTCGAGTTTTCAAATATAACTGGGGCAAATCGAAAAACGTTATCAATGTTTTTTTTAAATCTTTACTACAAATACACTAAATTAATTAATATTATATTTGCTTTAATAAGTTGTTTAGACACGGTGATATATAGTATGTTACATTAACAAATGTTTCCTTAAAATTGCGACCCGACTTTATAGTTATTAATAATGTAGTGTTATAAGTTGTGAAGAAAAAAATCATGTCTCACACAATATATTGTATTTTTTGTATTTTTATTATTACTTTTTTTCGTAAAGCAACCTTACTTCTTCAAAATTAAAATGTATTCAGGCCTTGCATAAGTTATTTTTTAATATTTTAGAAAAAGATGTTCCCTTAATGCAACCTTAGTTTCTTTTTTTTTTCTTCGGTGCAAAAAATAAGATTATCGATTGCTCCCTGTAATGACAGAAAAGCTATACAGGGGTGATGACGACAAAAAAAAAAAAACTTCCCAGATAATAATTTTTTTATTATCATTGGATGCGTTTTTATTAAAAATGGCGGCTGCTGTTGCGGCTGCCCATTTATTAAGTGTCGTCTAAGGGAAACACACCATTAGCGTCTGTGTATATTTAAACTTATCTCTTTTATTTAAGAAGAAACGACGAGAGACCAGGATTATTGATTATTTTCCCTTTACACGTAGTTTCCCGTCATTTTTTTAAATGCCAAATTGTTTCTCATTGAAATTCTGCCATCGATTGTTGCATTTGTCAGCAAAGGCGCTCTACCTTCCAGCTCTGGTAATTATCACTGTCTTTGTCGTGTAATCGCCATCGTGATTCGAACCTTATGCAAACTTTCATTTTCAACATATTTGCGCTGTAAGTGGGGACTATTCCCCTTCTTCTGTAGCTCCTGATACTGCCAGTAGTACCATGCATACTCAGCTGACCGTATTATCATTATTTCTGCTAAACTTTCTCACCGATTTCGGATATCTTTTGTGGGAAGCTAGCTGAATTTGCCTATACTTATCACCCCTTGCTCACCCTGTGATTTTAAGCCTCATTAGCCTTTTGGGTAAGGGTCAAGTTGCCCCTGCTATTATGGCTAACGACCAATGGCGGAAATACGATTCCCACTATTTAATGACTCTTTTTTTGTGTAATTCATTACTAGGAGAGGTCCTTTGTTAGGCGTATAAGGCACCCTAGTCTTATTGTACAGGGTATACGGGGCTTTTGAACTGAAAAATTGAAACTTTTTATGGATTATCACGGGAATCCGTGGGCGATATATGCATTTTGTTTTTCAACTTTCTATTCAATTGGGGGGAAAAACCCATGAATTTGGGCAAGGCTTATGATAGTTTGAAGTTTTTCAGAAACATATCCTCTTAAAATTGATGCATACACGTAAGATGTGATAAAGGAACCATGCAGGATGTACATTAATTAGGGCTTAGGGCTTGAAGATATTTACTATACTGTCCTCCAGGTCTCTAGTCACTGTTTGACGCAACAATCACATCAATTTACTACGTTCAAATTTAAAGTTTCATTATTTTCTATCTGACCAGAATAGCAAATTTGAAATCGGTGCGGGACAATAATAGAATGGTCTTCTTTCTCACCTTAAAATCATTTGTCTTTATTTCATTGTTTGCTGACTGGCTGTTTTTCAGCGTGGTTTGGGATTACTTTTTACTTTAGTTTTTCCTCCAGTCTTATCTTAATGAAGATAGTGAGACAATGTAATCGATATACTCCAGATAGT
Organism: Julus scandinavius; assembly: GCA_034696685.1. Taxonomy (NCBI): domain Eukaryota; kingdom Metazoa; phylum Arthropoda; class Diplopoda; order Julida; family Julidae; genus Julus; species Julus scandinavius. Next base: position 12,181 of record JAQGAE010000526.1, on the reverse strand, counting down.
CTTTTAAAGTTTATTCGAAGTTAAAGGGGTGCTAAAGTAAAGAGCTACAGTTATCACACCTAAATGGACAAATCTTAGCGAAATAAGTCTTTCTACTAGCAAAAAATATTTGATTACTTGAAGCATAGCTAAGAATAATAACGAAAATACATCCAAACAGCCTTTAGTTTAAGTTTTTGATTTCAAAAATATTAAAATCTCACACTTTTCAAATAGTATTCGAACTCTGACAGTTATCTACTTGGCTGATGTAAAATATGATTCACAGTTCAAATAATTTCTAAACATTTATAAATTCCCGGTATTTGCTTCAAAATTTGTTTTACGACTTATTGACACTTTCCTGCATTGCTTCAATGCTAGCATTGTTTGCCCATCAACTTTTGTAAATTCTTTAATTAAGATTAAATTGTAGGCAAATAGCAAAGTCTTTAAATAAGTTTTCATATTAATTATTGAATAAGCAGATATGGTACTTATTAATAACGATCCTTAATGTCTTAAATGGCGAGAAAAGTTAATCCAGTCAGTAGGCAGGGTTAACCTCGGGTTATTAAGCTAGTTCCATTTTTGTCCGCCATTTTCTTTTCTGCAGGTTAAACATGGGTTCCATAACCCGGTGTACATTTAATCAAGGGATACTTGGTGCAACACACACAGCCTACCTAGAGTTATATGTTAACCCGAGGTTAGTAAGCCTTAGATTGTAACCTCTGTTGGTGCAACCGGCCCTTAGAAAACTGTCCCAAAGTAACGTGTTGTCGCGCGGAAAACGAGTGTAACCAATGGCAACCATAAAACGCGACATTCCATGTGTTCGATTTTCAACATTATTAGCCACCTTTATTAGTTGTTCGATTTGCCGAGAATTTTCCGCTAGAAACGCAATTAACCTTCAGCGCAATACCCAACTTTGAGCAACATGAATCATTGGTGATTTCACCTCAGCTATAGTCAATCTGATTAAATTGTGGCCTTATTCAGTTTATAAATTAGACAACGAAGATTAAACAACATCTATTAAGAATCGCCGGTATAAAGATTAAACATACGAATGTGTCTCGCCGTTAGATGTCGCTACTCTAAGATATTTCACACGACATGGATTTGCATACGATTCAGACGCAATTTGAATTTTTATTACTTTTCTTCACTACCTCTTGTGTATACACGCCGCTCCGTGTATTTTAGGTATTAATATTTTTTTCAGTTTTGCACGTAAAAAAATCGGTATTGGTTTGGAAATAAAAAACACAACCTGATAACAGTGGGTGGTTTATAAAGACTGTATCTAGAAAATGATGTTAATGCCATATAGCGAGTATTTGAGGCATACAATATAAAAAGCGGGGATGAGAAAGCATATATAAAGTATTAGTTCCTCAATATTAATATTAAAAATTAAAATATGTTAAAGTATGCAGCGGTATCAGAAAAAGGATAACGTCATTTCACCCAATTAATTGCAGTAGATTGAATCAATTTTTTGCAACCAAGTTAGTTGATAAATACGCAATTTCAATTAGGCCTTCTGCTAATAAAAAGAAAAACACTGCGTGTATTTCAATAACAAAACGATACATAAATGTCTTAATCTATATTCAAATCGTTCCAGATGTTTAATTCAGAATGGGTTTAATCCCTAGAGCTTCTGTCGAATTTTTTGCAATTTATAATCTGGAAGTTGTAAGAGAAATTTAAAATACCGATTTCAAAGATAAACAGACATATCTCTATAACCATCCTTATTTAGAGTTGGGTGCTGTATCAGTAGATTAAAATTCAAATGTGGATGTATATCCAGAATATATACTTTAATATGCATTTTAGTGATTATACCTAAACATTAGTCTTCTATGATGTAAATCGAGAACATTTCCCCAAGAAGAAATTTCCTAATTAATTTTGTATCCACAAGTTTAAAACGTTTGTTCGCGTGTTATAGCCAATGTTGTTGTATAAGAAAAGGTGATGTATATATGGATGTTTTAAGTAAAAACAAATCGCTTCAACAACGTATACATGCATGACATCAACCACAATGTATCTAGGCGCCATAATGGATTGCTATTCACGTCATTACCTTGCTATGAAATACTGAAATCTAGCATGCGATGTTGTTATACCTATTTTTTTTGTTTTAATGTTAATTTGGTGAGAATGCTGTGGAACTTAGGTATTTCTAATAGCCTTCTGCGAAGACATTCTTTGTGCCACATTCCATTTAAAATATATCTCATGATATCGACTTGAGGATATTATATACTGAAGGAACATTTTGGAAGGGACAATGTTAATAGTGCAAAGACGTACATCTTTAAAAAATTGCCTTTAAAATTTGTAAATAAATCATATATTCCTTTAGAATTAAATCAGAGAATGATACACGAAACATTATTGCAGATAAAGCTGCTGAACCAAAATGTTAAAATATAATGGGAAAAATATTTGAATAAAATCTGAAAAAGTTAATTTTAAGAATGCATTTCTAAATGAATGGCAATTTAATGTGGGATACAAGTGTAAACCAGACAGGGGCTACTCAAAAAGTACATCCCGAAATTCCTTGGAAAATCGACCCCCACCAACCCCTGTCTACACGGTGTCATTTTAGCCCAGACCTCCCCCCTCATAGACGTCCTTAATTTTTTGTTGTTGTTGTAAAGTAGGGTGTCCAGAAAATTTGTTGGAATATGCAAAGGCCCATCCTATAAATTTCTAAGGTGTTTAACAAAAAATAATTGCGTAATACTCTATTTTCCGGAGGTTTTAGAAATTCACGTACATTTGGGACTGAAAACACAATTATTCCGGTGTCCCTTTCCCTTAATTAAACAGAAAAACCAAAAACTTAAAAATGCCATCATTAGTGGACGTCCATAATGGCTTCCATCCTCCCTCCCCTGTCTACATGGTGTCCACACCAGCAGACACCCCTCAATCCCCTCTTGAGGACGTGACATTATCTGCAGTTTTGCATGTAGGGTCTTGGGGTGTTTTCAAGCCCAGTTAAAAAAATAGGCGTTTTTAGGAACTTTTTTCGTTGCTATAACAATATCGCCAGACCTTTCGATTATTAATCTTCAGCCAGGCCGATGGGCAAGAATGTGTTCAGATATAAAATGCATACGTATATAAACAGCAACTCTGGCGGCGATACACGTTCTTGTAGCTCTTAGAAACTCCCTTAAGAAGATGGAGAAAAAAAACTCAATTTTTTGAATTATTATTTCCTGCGCTGGGATTGCAACATTAATGATGATTTACGAGGGCACGTATTCTTACACACATGGATATTATAGTGTATATTTCATACCTCACTCGCATTATACATGTATAATATGCAAGTGCGGGGGCTCATCCGTCTATCTGGCAGCAGTGATGGCTTAGTACGCGTGCGCACTATTTTTTTTTTTACTTTTATTTAAATTCGAGAACGTATCCTGCAGCAATAGGCTGCCTTCATTTTTCTTACTTTAAATAAATGTTCAGACTCACACTAACCAGCCAAGATTTCTTTTTAAATAGAAAAATGAGTTTCTGACAAAATCTTTTTCTCGAAAAAAAAAATGTATGTATGCATTTGCGTTAGGCTTAAGCTAGATGTATACAATTTCGTGAAATGCTCAATGTATGCTTCTCTATATCTCGTATTCAGTTCATTTCTTATAGATGCGCTGATACCCCATAAAAATTGCGCTCGTATGCGCGGTGAAAAATGATATTATAAGAGACAAAAAATGAGGAAAACGCGTATCGTTATTAGTATCATCAGTTTGCGAGGGACTCTGAGTTGCATCCTCTCGCTTTATTGCTTAAGACTGGCGAATAAATGTCCCTCTATAAATAACATCCAAATAGCACCTGTACTAGAAAAGCCTATGAAGAAATTGGATATTTTTGAAGGTAGACTTTTCATAAGTAGTTTTTTTGGAAATGAGACATTTGCTGGAAAAGGTAATGATCGTGCATGAAGGAAATATGGGGATGAGTTAGTTTCCTACTACACTACCATAAAACCTTGAGTTTAGTTGTGGGGACAAGTCAGTTCTGCTACAACGCTTGATTAAGGTACAAAAAGTTAAAAATCGTGTTTTCTCGTACGTGATTTTTCACTGTACTAAGTGACTTCTTTTCCACAAACAATCGTTGAGTGCATATACTCAGCTGAACAATTTACTTTTACAAAGTTTGTGACATATCCACATTTTAAGAATACCAATTGTGAACGGAAAATGAATTCTCAAATATGTACTATGCAATTATAAGTTTTGTAAGAAACTAAAAGATTTCGTTTATATGGTACTAATATTTCGAATAACAAAATGTGGATAATTTAGGAAAAACTGGTGCCGCCTGGTATGGGCCGGTCATCGTTTTGACCAGTCGAAAAACCCTAAGCATGGGTTTAATGGTGCTTTTTAACACCATATTGTGGTGAATTCCCAATATTCTAAATTATGGGCATTTTTATTGTGACACCTGTTTTGCGTATTCGGTAATTCAGTCAAACTTTCATTTCGGGGGTTTCTGCAATTTTGAACATGAATTCTGTATTTTCTTATTATGTAACTCGAGATACAATTGTTGACTACTTGAAACTGTGTTTTGAAGGAAATTGCATTGGCGATTTGAAAACATGCGGGCGTTCCAAGTGCGTCCTTGGTCCCGCAACTTAATAATGTTATTATTGCGGTGACCCCTGACCTTTGCGTGTTGGTCGTGGATGAATCTTCGTAATTGGTGGTTTCTGGGCACTTGTACTGAAGAAATTTAACCGCGAAATACGCAGTGAAGCGTGTGGCAGGCGTTAAACTGAGCCTGGGAAAGTCTTAAAATAAAACCTCACATCCGATTCATTTCTGTATCTGCGGGAGAATTATTCAAAAGTTTAATAACGCCTATTTGGGTTTCAAACAGTATGTCGTTCCCATCCCAACAACAATATTGGGGGTTGGCTCGTTTCTTCCTCCGTCCGTTTACCTTCTTGATTGCATCTCCAGCACCATAACAGCCACTTTGGAATACACAAAAACACATTCAGATGGGGAAATCCCTTTATCGTGGTTCACCAAGACCTGGGTTGTGGCTTGAAAATGCTTATTTAGTGCATATTTTATGGGACTGCTGTCTAAAAATACATTTTCATAAAATTTAGCAACGCATGCAAATTGAATTGCGGTCTTAGGACCATTCATAAACGACGTCACTCAAAATGCCTGATAAGATAGTAAAATACGAAAGTTTTTAAGACCTAAAAAATTACCTCCACTGGCCCATAGTACATTATCTACATTTTACGGTATTAATCAATTTTTGTAAATGTTTTTACAAAGAATAATTGGAATAAATACGTAGAATACACGTGTAAAACACTACAGAACCAAACTTGAATTTAGATGGTTTGAAGGGATAGTTTTCCAAATTTTTCTTATGGCTAAATGATAAAAATCTAATTTTTTCTGTCAGTCTTTCATATGCAGAGGACTCTGTATTTTATAACAGATTCAATTCCGTAAGCCTCACTTTCAACTGTATTAAATGGTGGAAACAAAATCCATTAAGTGCAAAACGAATATGCGATTTTCTTTTATATAAAAAGGGCACCAGCGTCTTAAGTATAAACTATCGGTATTTTTTTTTTGGAGGAAAATAATACATGTATTATCCCGATTTTTTTTTTTTTTTTTTTTGTGCTACCCCTTGCAAACCTTTGCCTTCGGCACCCACCGAAAAAACAGGAGCAAAAAAGCGTGACAAAAGGATTATTGTAGGTTACTGCATGGCTTGATGCTGGATCTATAAACCTATTGTTGTTGTTGTCGTATAGGAAAGATCACGTGGGAAGAATATAAAATGCATTGCACGGGGATTACTTTTTTTTAGGAAATAGGATTTTTGACACATTTTTTATTATTATTTAATGCTGCTCTTTGCCAATTAAGTGCTCACGAGCACTCTCTAAGCCCTTAAAGGAGATGAGCCACTTATACGTTACATCTTTTAAGAGTTTTGCTCGTAAATTAATAAGCTGAGAAGTGAAACTGGCTAGTTGTTCTACATTGCATTTTTAAGTAAGCGAAATCTTGTTTTGAGGCTAAGTATTCTTAAACTAATGTATGTACAGTAGAGGAAAATATAAGGAGGGGACATTAAAAAAACGCCCGCCAGAGGGAGTGGGGGGCTGCTGGTAGGTGAACACCATGTGGATAGGGATGGGGGTAACCATTATGGACGTCCACTAATGGAATTTTTCAGTTTTTGGTTTTTCTATTTAATTCAGTATGAAATGTTAGTGAAAATGGGGAGGGATCTTTGATAAAATGGACACCATGCGGACGGAGGGGGTGGGGTCATTTTTGAAGGAATTTCGGGGACGTCCTTTTATGAATGACTCCCAAGCAGAAATATTCCTACCTACATTCTAAAAATCTTCTGACTTGAAAGTACTGACGTCGTACACTATGGAATTACTGTACCTCGTTAGAATGTCTGGCTACATGAATAGGGCTTCTCAAGTTACGTTTACAAATTCAAATTGAGTACAAAATGGTTATAGCAATTGCGTCGATCGAATTTGCTTATTGAACAAAAAAGTAATACGAGCAGTACACACGCAGTTTCTCGGCAATATATTTCTTCAAAAAAAGACAGCCTTACTGTCACCCAGTCACTCTCCTCCTTCCTATTTCGCGAAAAATCTTCTTATTATATTTTTTCCACCTAAATATTCTTGTTCGCTTATTTCACAGTTGGCTTCACTTTTCTTATCTATTCTAGGGTCGTTCATTAGGTTTGCTCACGAATTTCTTACTCCTTGAATCTGGTCCTGCAAACATATATATATATATATATATTTATAGAAAAAAAATCGCCATACTATAGTGGCAGAGAGTGCATTTTTTTATATTTCGGGAAATAACAGGCAAGCGTGGCGACAATCTCGTTTCGTTGCCATGACAGCGACAATCGCCAATTAGGAGGCCAGGTACACGTACTGCATACGTACTGCGGAAATGCCGTAAGAGGGGATGGTACTGTATGGTTCGGCCCATTGCACAACGCATGAATATATACGGAAAAAAAGGAGATAGAAAAAAAAAGTACGGCAGGAAAGCATTTTGTAAGGCCGCTGCATGCGCGTTGAGTTGACGATGAATATGGAAATATGCTAATGAGCGACGCCAATGTCTCTCCTTTTTTTTTTTTTAAGTTTTATTTCTCTTTCTGCGAGACTGCTCGCATTCCTCTCTATACTGTCTCGACGACGAGATTTTTGCATGCGACGATTCAGCGCGGTGTAACTAATGAACAAACGCCGTTGCCACTTTTTCAAATGGAAATAATGTGTAAAGGTAAAGGCTGAAGAAGCATGAAAATAAATAAAACCGAAAGCGTTATGCGACGAAAAACGTCGAAAACTAAAGTGAAATTACGACAAAATCCGTATGAGAAATTGGGCTCAGCTGTCTTAAAAATGTCAGCTTTCATCAGTAGTCCCTCGAAGCGTTGTCAAGCATCCTCTTGCTATACTCTGTATTTTCATTGTTCAGAGAAAATACTTCGATTGGCACTACAGATTTTAACAAACCAATATCGGGATAGAAAACTTTCGGATATTAATATTCAAAAAACTAAATCAAAATCAGAAATAGCATGTTGTTTGACATGAAATTTAATATGAAATCAGTGGAGGAATGGCCAGGCCCCACTTGCCCGATTCCAAGTTGGGCCCCTTTATTTTGAATAAGAAATTATAATGTTTTTCCACTTGGGTATTTTTTGAAAATTGTATTTCTTTATTGGTTGTTATCAAAATTAACAAACGCCTGATTCAGTAGTTGAGGGGGAGGTGGGGTGGGGGAAGGAAGACATAATTTTTAGACCAACTCCACCACGATATATTATATTGTTCTACACCATAACAGAGTGTCCATTACATTTGCTGAAAAAATTCAAGCAGATTTCAAGTATTTGAAGGCTCATTCGTTAAACTTTCAAGTATAGTTTCTTTTATTTTAAAAAAAAGGAATTTTCATATAAATGTAAATTTCCCTGGCAGGTAATTCAAGCATAATTCCCGGTTTTCAAGGCTTCTGGACACCCTGCTTGAACTGCACTACTTGCATTTACAGCATTACAATAATTATCAATTATCTTGGTTTTTAGAAAATCTAAATTCAAATTAACTTAATTATTGAGGAAGATACTTACTTAGTGGCTAGGCTGCAATGTAGTCGACCTTTATCCTTATAGTCTTAACAGTCTAACTTGGTCAATCTTTTTACTTATTTGTCTCGCCATTTATTGGATTCAAACTAGGAGACAGTAAATTGCATCGTTGCCTCCGCTGTTGAAATTTATTGTATTCAATTTAGTTTATCATTATTGACCAAAGATTGGACGAAATTCCAACCAGTCTCGGTAATAACAACGCCACGAATAACTTCATTTCGTTTAATTTCCAGGTTCTTAATACATGAACGAAGTAACTGTGCCTGATACATTCCTTAAAGTGGATGTCTCATCCTGTTTCTTAATATGTTTACAGATAGGAAAATACGGTATATTTAAAAAAAACACCTCTATAAAAACACAATGCCACATAATTTGCATGCATGCACGCATTTTCCCACATAAAAGTGGAGATATAGTGTGATCGCTTTGTTTAAATACCTTAAAATATGGATACTTTAGGCCAGTTGTTGATAGTTTTTTAAAATTCTGAAAACGTGTTCAAGAAACCCCATTGAAACCCATTTAAGACATTCCAACTGGGAAAAAAACGATGAGTGAACCAAAGTTACCCCACTCCCACTGTCCCAATTTCGACACCTTGACGTGGCCACAGGTGGCGCTGTGAGTGGTGGAAAACATGGATGGCTAGTATAAATTCCGAAACGTACAAGCTTGTAAATTGAACGTACGAAAGCGGTCAGCTGGCCAAGGAATAATGAATGAAGACAGGAGTCTAATTCTATTTGCTGCAATATGCCCAGAGTTAGCGAGCACCAGGGACTCGTACATCTAGTGTATAATCAAAGTCCGAAGGTTCTACGAGACACGAGATGACCATCGAAATACATGAATTTCATAAATAAGTGGGGAGCTTGGACACCAAAAACTCCTTCTCTCAAATTCTCGCAAGAGTAAGGCATAAAGCTTCTCGTTCATAACTGCGAATGGTCAGTTGGGGAGTAGCGGACAGTATAGTGGACAGCATTCGGCTAATTGGATGGCATTTGCGAGCAATTTTCGCGGACAAAAGCAGTCCTCACTGACCCATACAATAATGATGCAGCTCCCGTTGTTTAAACGATCGAAATCCCCCGGACGCCAATGTCCACTTCTAAAAGATTTCAACCAATCCGGAGAGCGAGTCACGCAAATTATTTAAACTTCACCCAAATGATTTTACTCTTGGCTCCATGTTTCCCCTTATATAAATCATCGTATTCACAGCGTTTTTGTGAGTTTAGTTAAGATGGTGGGCGAGATTATATATTATTTTTATCGCAGATGTAGGTTTTTACTTAATATTACGATAGTTTTTCCAACTGCATTTACTTCTTTAATTTGAACAAGGAAAATGTGAGAGAATTTTATGAAATCCGAAAATTACAAAAATGTTTGCTACTGCCATTTACGGAACACGTTGATACATCATTCCAAGAAAGATGGAAGGAAATTAGTATCAAACTGCTTTTCTAGTAGTAATTGTTCGTACTTAAACCATGTAGTACTTTATTTTTCCAAGATGAAAATTAACAGCATCTTGACCCCGAATTCTTGAAAACCTTTCACAGAATGGATAAATCCCAAGGAGGGGTTCGGATCCCACGCCTGCTGCTGTGATCCGACATTACGACGTTATTTTACGGGTGATCGATGGGTAACAAATGTTTACGACAAAATTACGTAGTCAGGATAGGAGGGAGGAAGAAGGGGTAATGGGGGTATTTTCCAGCTGGAGCCGTTCGGAGTGGATGAAATCATCGTTTGAATAAATCCACGATTTCCAAATCAATTTTTGCCCAGCACATCCTTTCTTATCGCCGAATAAAGATGTCTTCACTCAGATACGCGAGATTTATAAACATAAATGCGTACATATTTTTGAGAATTGAAGGAAACGTAGATTTTCTAGCACGTCGTCCGTTTTATGGGCTAGGTGCGTCCGGGGTGATGGAGGGATTGCGAGGATTGAAATAAAAGAGCAGAAATGCGAGAAAAAACTCCCCGAAGATCAAAAGGAATTGTCGGCCGATGCCACACCGGAGAAGAAAAATAATATATTAAAAGATGATGGGGGATTTGGTAGGAGCCAAACTCGATATATCCAAGCAGCGGCGTTTTTATAGCCCGATCAACTTTCAGTCTGGTGATAAATTTTATAAGGCTATTGGCCGTAACGTTTCCAGATGACCAGCAGATGCTACTCTTTGTTTGACGGATATAAAGTGGAAGTACCTTTCTACTAGATTTTAACCGAATTCTGTTTTTGCACGGTGGATATTTTACACAAAATCCAGTGTACAAAAACGTATAGTGTACATAGAAAATTTGGTAATTGAGTCCATAACTTGAAAACGTAATATACACAATTATGCATGCTGTCTAATACACGTACATGCTGTGTTTAGTGCGTTTGATCAAAAAATTCTCTCAGGGGGGCTGCACATTTTTAAAGATAAATTTGTTGAGTTGTCTTTGATCTGGCCATCGAATTCACATGCGAAAACGAAGACCAGGCTGTAGATGTTTTCACAAAAAAAATGTCAAGTCTACTACATTGTATATTTCAAACGCTTCGAAAGACAAAATCCGTTTATTTCATTACGATAATCACATTTTTATTCATTTCGCCAAGCAGGCATTGGTTAGGACAACATGGTTTATTAGATTATTAGAAATTTAAACATTTTGGTCTAGCCATCATTTTATTAAATTTGCGAGAACGAGGTGTCCTAAAACATGATGACGTTTTCACAAAATGAATTCCAACATATTTGCTATTCTTTTGGCATTGGCTAATCTATTCATTTTAGGTGTATCCAATTGTCCATTTGCGTACTACCCATAAATAAATTTAAAAATGAGTTTACAATATATATAAGTTCTTACCTCAGTTACTATTAATATAGACTTGGAACTGCACAGTTTAGGTATTCAGAAATGAACAACAGTATGAAACTCGAACGTAGCGCCGACTATGGGGACCTTGATTTTTGTAAGCTATACAAACTGATCTATAAATTTCGTGTATGTTCAGCTGTACTATACACATGTTAGAATACTCGATAAATTGACTACAGACTCTGAGTGACATAAATAACTAATGCATGTTGTTAACTACATCTAATTGTCCGCGATGATCTGAAATACATTTGCCAATATCAGATTATAAAGTCGTTAAAGTATTCTATTCTGTATGAATTTTCGACGAAGTAATCTGTAAACTAAGAATAATGTAATTTTGACCCTATCATTGTGGAGGTATTTACCATAAAATGTGTAGCCATATAACATCGCGATAGATCCATGAAACGCAGTTTAACTCAATTTCATCCGCACCTTGATGCGATACTAAATTAATAATCTAGACTACTGTTTTAACAAGGTTATTTTAGTAGACTTATGCATTAATACCCGTTAATTTGCTTTTAATACGCTTATTTCGAACAAATTACGTAACACAAGTGTTTCATAAATTGTGTAATAATATAGATCGAAATATCCTAAGAAATTTTTCTTGTACAAATTTGTATCTGGAAGATCTTTTTTAAAAAATGCATTTACATGTAAAAAAAACCACCCGTCTATTCCTGTTAATTCGTATAGGTCCCAAATTTACAAATTTAAATTTTAAAATCGTACCATTACATTGGCAAACACGTATAACATTCATGTTATATGGGATTGCCGAACATTTGGGTATGGATACATATTTCTTTGTACATAACTTTAAAATGTTCATACATCTGCCCATAGATGGCACTCTATGCTTTGGTTTTTTGAATAGCTGTAGCATCGTGTTTATACAGAAATCAAAACTTAAAAAAATATAGAAATAACATTTACTTCAATGTTGTTTGAAAATATGTTGTTTCAAAATGTTTTGCACACGTGCTTCACCCAATGATCATCTTTACATTTTGTTGCTCCTTTTCTGAGATTTAGG